>PITA01006872.1:0-96185 GCA_004023965.1 Spilogale gracilis
TTTTTTTTTTTAAAGATTTTATTTATTTGACAGAGAGAAACACAGCCAGAGAGGGAACACAAGCAGGGGGAGTGAGAGAGGGAGAAGCAGGCTTCCCGCCGAGCAGGGAGCCCGATGTGGGACTCGATCCCGGGTCTCCGGGATCATGACCTGAGCCGAAGGCAGTCGCTTAACCAACTGAGCCACCCAGGCGCCCCTAAATCTGGTATTTTTATCTCTGAAACTTCTTATACACTTATGAAGATTAGGATTATATTTATATAACACTGCGGCTGAATAAACAGTTCTCTTTTGTGCTTGGGCTTCTATCTATACCCAGGAAAGGATACACTTGTGTATTTGTTGAGAACAAAATCTGATAACTACAACTTCAACTTATGTCATTTTTACATTTGACCATGTACTCTTATATTAGCACAGCTAGTCCTAGTACTAGCCCAATGAGGTAGGTTCTATTATTACTCCTAATTTACAGTGAGAAAACTTACTTAAAAACCTGTGTGTAATAGACAGCTCAAGAAGAGAATATGGGCAACTTGGCTTAACCATCTTTGTTCTTGTCTATTATGAAGCACTGCCCTTTATGCTTTGAAACAATAAAGCAAGTGAACAACTCTTAATTTTTAACACATTCCTTATCCCCATGGTATTAGGCCCAGGTGACATAGAATCTTCATTTTAATATAGGTTTAATACATGTTTGTATCAAGTCTTCAGGTTAGACTTTTTATTTATTTACTTATGACTATGTTTTACAATAAACATGAGTATATGTGATACTGGATTGTATAAAATACAGAAAGTGAGAAGTGGTAAGATAAGACAGGTGAGATAAGGAACAGCAATGCTGAGTTAATAATGGGCAATGTATTTTGTGAACTTTTTTCTGTCTATTTATCACTTTATCCCCAGTGCCTAGAACAATTTTATCATATAGTGAGTATTCAGTAAGTATTTGCCAAATAAATACTGCAAAAATAATATAGATTTTTGTGTCAGAGCAGAAAGATAATCAGAAGACAGGCAGATTTAAAAGCATAATGCATCTTGTAAGACATGATAGGAAATAAAGAATTTATCCGGAGGATGAAGGGAAATTAGTGACTGCAGGAAAAAAAAAAATTAAAAGGGGAGGAGACCTATCCTTTGCCCCAGAAAAGACACATATGTTCCTCAACCTACTTATGGGACATGTGGTTGTTGTGTCCAGGTGGCTGCTAAATATGGACTGAAGTCATTAAAACTCTGAGTGTCCACCACACCCTCAGCATCCCTCTGAATAGAAGGAACAGTGGTTTGCTGCCATGTTTTATATTATGCAACCACAATTTAATGGTTCAGAGATCTCTGCCTTAGTCAAAGTCTGTACTCTAAAAGTCTCTGACATCATCTGGTACAATAACTCTTTATAGTAGAAATATTTTGTTATTGAATCCTAACCAAAAATATTAGGGGCACCTGGGTGGCTCAGTGGGTTAAAGCCTCTGTGTTTGGCTCAGGTCATGATCTCAGGGTCCTGGGATCGAGGCCCGAGGCCCGCGTTGGGCTCTCTGCTCAGAAGGGAGCCTGCTTCCTGTCTCTCTCTGCCTGCCTCTCTGCTTATTTGTGATCTCTCTCTCTGTCAAATAAATAAATAAAATCTTTGAAAAAAAGATTAAATTTACTCTCTTAGGGGTTTTGAATAGTAGAGAAATGGGGAATTGAATATGGCAAGCAACCAGATGGAGAGGGAAGGTTGTAAGAAGAACCCAAGACAATTAAAGTCATGAAAGGGCAGAAACTATGAGGTGGAGAGTAGAATACAGACAACTTGTAAGCAGTGTTAATAGAATCAGACAGGAAGAAATGACAGTCATCTGGCACAAATTTTTCTGTCATTTAGATCTACAGTTTAAGAATTCCCAATGTCTCCATTTCATAGTTCAAGCTTCTTATCTCTCTAAGAGATTAAAAGAAAAGTACTCTAATATCCATTTCCAAATACATATGGAAGAAACAAACAAAAAAAAGAACTATCAAGACTGAGATCATTTGTTGAAATGGCTTAATTTTGAAAAACATTCCCATAATAACTACAATGTTTTGAAACAGGAAATGAAATAGAGACGCGGACCATAGGTGAAAACAACGATTGCTGTAAATTACTAGAAAAAATTAGGTGACAGGTCCTGTTGTTTTTCTTTGACAATATTTACTATTTTAGTTCCCACAGATTATACAACCATATCTCACTCAATAAGTGAGGAAGTACCTAATAGAAATGAAGGCACCATGGTTAAAGGTGAAGGATAACTCACATATAACTGGGGGAAAAATTCTGGAAAAAAATTCATATGTAATTGGAAAAAAAATCCACATCGCAGGCTGTTTTTTAATTAGAAAATAGTGCTTCTGAAAAAGAGAATGAAAAACAAAGAGGTTATAAGACAAAATAATGTGTCTCCTGGATTGTTTTTCCTTATGTTCAAAAGACTTGTGCAAAAATTCAAACTAAATTCGTGTATATAGCCCTCTCTTTTTACCCGTTCCATGTATGGTACTTTAACAAACTCACTTCTTCTGCTTGCAACCCATATGTGCAGAGATCTCTGTTCTACTGCTTTGATTTCTAATGCTTAAGACAGCAAAGCTTCGCTCCTGCTGGTTGCTTTCTTTCTTTTTTTTCCTTAAAGATTTTATTCATTCATTTGAGAGAGAGAGAGAGAGGGAGAGAGAGAAAAGAGAGAGAGAGAAAGAGTGCGCAAGCAGGGGCAGAAGCAGAGGGAGAGGGAGAAAGAAGCAGGCTGCCCTGGGAGCTGGGAGCCCGACGTGGGTCTCAATTCCAGGATGTGGAGATCATCACCTTTGCCAAAGGCAGGCGCCCAACCATCTGAGCCATCCAGGCGCCAGGGTGCTTTCATTAATAAGATAACAACAATATTACAAATATACAAGGAAATATTAAAAGGAAAGAACAGACTTACTACAAAATTACCTGGCAGAAGAAATTACTGTATACTTCAAAAAGGAGTATCACATTTTTCTATACCTGGAGGGAAATGAATGATGGCTATCGAATTATAGAAATAATGTACTTTATTAAGCCAGTTTATACCATTTCATAAACAAATTAAAAGATTAGTAGAATAGAATCTTATTTTAGAATTTGATGGGAACTAATTGGGATACTACCATAATACCTACTAGTTCACAACATATATGAGTCTTTCTGCCCTTTGAGTTAATCTTTTATTATACATTTTTACAATTGTCTTCATTATCTAAATTGATCAGATAATGATTTAAGTTTATTTGCTACCTGGCTGTAATATATGACTTTATTTTCTTGAGGGTCCAAGCTTCTGTTGAACTATATACCACTAGAGCAGTGATCTCAAACCTGACTTTAAAAAACATGGAAGCTAATATAATTAATGGTACATTGAAGTCAGGTGTCCCTGTTTCATTGTTTCTCAGTCTCAACAGGTCATTTGAAAGTATACTCAGTGGTGAGAATTCCCCATTGTTCCACAACACAAGTATTGTGATGAAAATCACATTATAGTCGTATATGGGAGATATAGGATATGGGCTGCTGAAGAGAGCACTGAAAATAACATTGTTGTAAAATGTAAATAACATTCCTGTTATATACAAATATGAAGAAGAAAGCAGGAGCATTCAGTTTCTCCATTACTTACATTATCTGTTGAAAACAACGGAGCATCATAAAATGGTTAAAGAACTTTACGTGGATAAAAGCTGTGGGCCCTATCTCTGCCACAAATCTTTGAGAGTGAAAGCAATGAATTTGCTTAGATTTCAATTTTATGATTAATAAAATTAATAAGTTGGCTTACAGGATATGTAATATCACTGGTTTGTCATGGTAAAATTTGGACATTATAGATAATCATTATAATTTATGTATTTATATAAATGTTATATATATGTACTTATATAAATATTTATATAAATGCTCTTTATTATAAGCCTTGCTTACTGAACAAAATACAAGAGGTTGAAGGGTTTTAATATTAATTTTAATAAATTTACTGCTTTTTAAATAGGGATTATTATTATTATTTATTGCTAAGTTTTTTTCAGAATTTTCTTCTTTGCTCTGAAAACAAAAATACCATCTTTTTGCTGTTAGGTTACAATGAATAGCCTATATTCAATCAATCCCAGAAAGAGTGACACTTTCTTGGGAAGTAACATTAAATAATGTGATCACAGAGTACAATGTTGTTATTAATGCACACAATAAAGATGAAATCAATTTTTAAAATGAGATGCTATTTGTTTAAACTGACCAAACCCAATAACGATTCCTTTGTATGAATCTTTAAAGCTTTTTAGTAGAGAACATATCACTTGTCTTATCAAATGGCTTCATATTTAACAGATATTAAGACCTAAGGGTGTTTTTCTTCCAGGCTACTTTTATCTAAAAATGAAGTGCCTTCCACTAAGAGAGCTCTAGCAAGAAAAGTAAAAAGTATTTTAAAAAGAAAAACGAAAAGAAAGAAAAATGACAAATTTAAGTGTCACCGAGCGCACTGCAATTTCAGTCTTCAAGTTGCAAAGATGAATGAGACATCAGAGGCAAACAGCTTTGTTAGCACAGCCTTGACATAAGTTATGGAAGGCGAGCACATCTTGGTACTCCCAAGTTACAGGGACTCACTCTCTTGTGATGACAAACTACTCTTATATACGCATTTCTTTACATTTTGCCCATCTTCCTAATTATAAATGCCCATCATTTCATTTAAAAAATGAAAGTGACTTTTTGTAATATAAGAAGTACACACAATTGAAGGGTAGATACTGTGCAACTACTACTGTAATTTCTTCAGGTGCTGAACATCGCAGTGAATTTTTAAACATAACTGATAGGGTTTTTGCCACAATGTTTTTTTATGCTAATAAGGCTGCACAACAGCAAACACTGTGATGATTTGGGATTGTTAGAAAATCCCATTACATTTTTTTCTATTTGCTGTATTTATATTTGCGACAATCATCTTAGATATGATATGTGCGCAAAAAACTTTATATAGAGTTTTCAAATGGAACAGCGCAACTGAAAATTATTCTAGGATTTTGTGAATATTGTGATAGACTTGCCTTTAGAGACATACATATAGATGTAAAATCTCTGATAATATTTTCAGACTTCCTTGTATTTAAAAATTTTAATTATCCAATCTCCTTGGATGTGTACAATTGATTCCCATGAAAAGCTCTTGCTGCATAAAGAGATTTCCAAGCTGAAAACAGACAGTGTGTGGCTTAGCATTTGCCAAGTGTTGCCATCTTAAAATCTTGACTGTTGAAACAATAACATTTTGGCTGCTTTTATAACACTCTTTTAATGTTTACAGTTTAGTAAATGTGCATTTTTATAAACAGAGGGCTTACCTAATTAAACTGGACCAGTGTAAGAACTAGGTCAATGTATTGTGAACAAAATAATCCCAATATGGTTGGGTTACAGAACAGCTCAATTTTGCTCATTGAGTTCTATCGATTTTTGGCAGGGAGGAAAGAAAGAAAGAACAGATGGTAGAAGAAAGAAATTGAGCTGCTTGGTGATGGAATACACTATCACACTGAATTATAAAGAATGGTGCTTCAGTCTCCTGAATAGTTATTTCAATTAGAGTACAAAACCAACATATATCACCTATCCTGAAACAATATAAAATTTTCAACAAAAATGAGCACAGACTTCATTTTCAAGTTCTGACCCCCAGAGTTAAAATGTAACATCACATAAAGGGGAAAGGCTGCTTTATACTGTTAGTTTAATGAAACATAAATTGTATTTCCTTGTTTGGATTGGAAAACGGAAGGAGATTTGCACTTACTCACTGATGGAGATTTATACTACCTTAAAATAAGTCAAACTTTTCTATATGTGTAAACTGAATGTAAATACATAAATTAACACCTTTGCCTGACAAAAATTAGGTAGTGTTCTGTATTCAAATAGATAAAATCACTAGAAAAATTCATTCTTTTCAAAATAGTAACAGAAAGTTATCAATTTACCATAACATGGCCAATTAATTTCATGTTGATTTTGACATTCCTTTCAATTATTTTTATTCTTTCATCATGTAAGTCCAGCTAAATAACATCTTTGACTAGCTACATAGTAGATACACATAAGATTTGTAAAAAAATAAAATGGGAGAAAGAATAAACAAAACTATTAATGAAGAAAATAGAATTTTTACCCTTTAAATGAACATTTTTTTTAAGAAAAAAGTATCCCATTAAGAGGACCAAATTATAATGCTAAGTACTTAAAAATATTATTTTACTAAACCTTATATTTTGTTCTGCTTACATGGGAACACAATTATTTCGGGTTTTCTGTATTTGCTGTACTATGAGAATATAATATAAGCCATATTAAGTTGCACCAAACAGTCAAAAAGACAAAGAGCAGCTGTTAACTTATAAGTTCAGTCATAGAGGAAGAAAGCTAAATGATCAAAAGCAAGATTGCACTATACCTTCTCAAATCTCAAATACACTTTTTAAAGTTTTGCATCAGAATTTGTCTATATTTTGTGAGTCAAACCAATATATTCATTCCATATATCTCCGCAATGTCAGTTATTGAGATCAAATTGACTTTTGATCTCTAAAAGGCAAAACTAAATAGCTTGGTCATTTCCAAGTCTCACTGAGTTCATTGATCAGAAACCTTTTGCTGTCAAGGGTTGTATAGTAAGTATCTTTGGCACTGCAGACCAAGACGCAACACTGAGGATTTTGTGTGGGTACTTCTAGAACAAGAGAGAACAACATAGTTCCACATTTTTTTTTAAAGATTTTATTTATTTGACAGAGAGAAACACAGCCAGAGAGGGAACATAAGCAGGGGAGTGAGAGAGGGAGAAGCAGGCTTTCCACCAAGCAGGATGCCCGATGTGGGGCTCGATCCCGGGTCTCCAGGATAATGACCTGAGCCGAAGGCAGTCGCTTAACCAACTGAGCCACCCAGGCGCCCCCCCACATTTTTTTTACTGACAAAATTCAAAACTTCATTTTTATGGAATTGAAGTTTGAATTTCATATAATTTTACATTATAACTATTATTCGTGTTTTGACTTTTTGTTTTGGAAAGTGTCTAAGTTCTAGAAAGAAACGTAAGTTCATTAACCTGAGAAAGTGTAAGTCTCTTAACCTCAGAGACACATTCCTGATATATGTACCTGGAAGACTTTGGGAAAAATATTAATTTAATGCTTAAATTCTGAGTTCTTTTGTGTTCCTATAACAAAGTAAAGGGCAAGTTTTTGTTTTTTCCAACAGTTTGTGGCTATAGTTCAGAGGCAAGCAATTTAGTTTAGTGACAAGTAATTATTCTTTGAAGCAAAAGTATAGTTATTATTTAACATCTCAGTTATCTACATCCTCAGTCTCTCTCTAGGCATTTAGACTCTTTTTGTCATATCATGTTTTCGGCTTCACTACTAATTACAAACAAACAAACAGTAAGAGCCTTCCATTGAACCAAACTACTTTTAAAAACATTTATACAAAATGTTATTTTTTTTTTTCGAAAGATGGGCTCAAATACATCTACTACAATGGAGAATGCCCATATGACAAGTTCTCTGTTAAGCTGTATAAATGATGGTACCGTACACTGAGTGGTAGAGGCCAAGAGAATGAATCTGAGAGGAGGACCTCTCAGATGAACTCAGGTTGACGGGAAGTCAAGTTACATATGAATTCAAGTTGGTACACCCAATGGGAAAGACCCAGCTTGCAAAGAAATATATGTATGTAAAATTTGCAAGCAGAAATATGAAACATTAGTCAAATCCTAAGGTCCAGAGATACAAGATAATGCATTATTGGTTCCTCCTTTACTAATTATTTATAAGTTTGTGACAGTCAAGGCAGATATCATTAAGTATTCCAATTATTCATCTGGACGCCTCCCAAAACATTTTTTAAGTGAAAGAGTTGAATTAAAAACTAAAATGTAGGGATTGATGAGCCTCTTAACATTTCATAAAGACTGCTCATTTCATTTATGCTGTGAAGTAATGCCTCCAATAAAGCATCTGTAAGAGAATGTGACAATAGGCTCTAGTCTCTGATTTCATTAATTTGTCAAAATTTTGCCAGAACTTAGGAACCTTTACGTGAACCAGGTCCAATTTGCCAGTGAGGCTGGAGCAGTGCTTGGATGTTAGGAAGGGATTTATGGTTTAGAGAGTAAATCCTGTGGAACACAGAGGTTTTGCATTATTTCAGCCTCAACCAGCCATCTTACAGAAGTTTCACTTGAGTGTGGCAAAAAATTTTCTGAATGTCTATAGTTATGGTTTGTATGCTCAAACATCTTCAGCATCAACAAAACAGATTAAAACGATTTACTTTTATAAAAATTATTTTTAATATTACTTGTTTATTTCAGTAAACTTAATTATGTAAGTATGTAATGGCATATAATCAACATGCATTGCTGGAAAACTACACATACTGATTCACTTCAAAAACTGGTTAAAAATTTTATGGAAAACCACGGAATTTTCTAAGTAAAGGTATAAAATAAATATTAAAATTAATTAATCTTATAGTCCTAATTGTTCATTTTTTTAAAAATGTGGCCCATATGCTTAGAGGAAAAAACAATCCCCAAATATAGTCTTAGTTATGAATAGATAAATGATCTGTTTTAATTCTTGGAAATGCAATAGTCTCTGAATGTTTAGCATCCCAAACCCCACAGCAATAGTTATATCAAGAGTTTTAGAACTCTGTGATTTTTTAAATTAGTTTTAAAGCCATTTTTTCCCTGTAATGAGTATGTACAATTGTACAGTTACAGCCTTTAAACAGTGATTTCTTCTAATTGCTTGGGACCAGATTTTTTTCAATGGAGAGCAGTGATTAAGTGATGATTTCACTTACGTAAGACGTCTGAAATAGAAAAATTCCTAGAATCAGAGAGTGGAATGGTGGTTACCAGGAGTTGGGGGTAAGGTTTGGGAGGTCAGTAGTCATCAAGCATAATGTTTCCGTTAAGCACGATGAATAAGCTGTAGACATCTAGTGTACAACATTGCATCAATAGTCAACAGTAAGGCATCATATGTTTACAAGTTTATTAAGAGGACAGACTTCATGTTAAGTGTTCTTACAACAATTAAATAATAATTCCAAAACTTCTTTTTCCTTACAACTTCTCTGACTTATTCTATGTTGGGCTTTGGTTTCTTCATCCATAAAAGGATGGGACATGTCTACTGCCTAGAATGGTTGTAATGATGACATGACACAGTTCACAGAAAAATCTTAGCACTATTTCTGGCTAATAAGAAATATTTGTTAAATGTGATCACTGATTTTTTTTTTTTATCATCTCCATCATTTACTGTAGCAGAAACACAAAAGTTTGTAACTTAAAGCAATTGTTTTATTGTTAACCTTATTCAAACATCAGTATACATCAACACTGGGGAATATCAACCACCCTCAGTAAACAAGAATAGGAAGTCAGCACCAACCACACTGTTCTACCTACGTCAATGATTATCCTGACATCTGCTTTCCCTTGCATTTGAGTCCTAAGGGTTCACCACTCAGAGGTACATAGTCAAGTTTAGTCATCAGCATTCCGTGTTATTTGGGACCCTGATTCTCGAGTTGAAAACTGGAATTTTCCTGAGAACAAATTCTATTCCCTTCTTTTGGAGTCATCTGGGTGTCTTAAGAGCATGAAATAAACAGATAAATGGTCTTGGCTATTTAAATGATAGCCAGCAAATGCTTTGATTGGAAACCTAGAGCAATCTTTTTACATTTTTTCTCTTTATTATTATAGCCATCACTTAGAATAAAGCATTCAGATAAACATTTTCTCAGGTGGATGCATATACTATTGAAAGCTTGATATATGAATCTTACATGTCTGGAAGTAGGCAAAGGAACAGACTCTACGTGAACTTTTGCCTGCCCCACTAAAGAATGCTCTGAAGTTTTATAGCAGTTTTTATTTATGGTCACAGTGATTCACCAACACTAACAAGCATTAAATTTTCACAGCACTCCTATCACTTTATTTGGCATGGGGAATGGTAAATCTGTGACAGCCTAAATATGGAATTCTGATTAAAACCCTCAATATTTTTTCTAAGAATAATTCTTTCTATTTAGTTGCTCCCTTTTTAATATATGCAATATCTTATTTCCTTGAATTTATAAATTATTCAGGATGCAGTTCTTAAATTTCAGTAGATACAAATCTTGGTACAAAGTGCAGATTAAGAGGTTATTCTGTGGTATGTTGTAAATTGCTGAAGCAATTTAAATAAAGGTCCCAATTAGTGTGACTGGTAAGAACTTTGAAAAAAGGAGCAGCCAAGTCAAAAAATTATTATCCAGACTGGAATAGAGATCAGAGGGGTGTAAATATGTTTTCTATTGGGATTTCTACCACAAATGGTTCTCTCTTCCTGTATTTAATGGAAAACACGCCATGAGTTTGATGTATACCTATCAAAAAGAAAAAAAAAAAAACCTTACATTATTATCTTTTAAGATGTATGAGGGTATTTATTTATGAAAGATGGCAGGGCAAACCACTAGGGTGTCAGATTCATGCCCATAAGAGTCTGGAACAGTGGCTTAAAAATAAGCACATTTCCCCAAGGACAATAGTAGAAACACCAGTATTTGTAAACCAACTGAGCTGATCTTCCTGTGCTTAGCATCTAAGACTCAAAAGTAGACTTTCAGAATGTTTAGGTACTTATTTTTTTTAAAGATTTTATTTATTTGACAGAGAGAAACACAGCCAGAGAAGGAACACAAGCAGGGGGAGTGAGAGAGGGAGAAGGAGGCCTCCTGCTGAGGAGAGAGCACGATGTGGGGCTCGATCCCGGGTCTCCGGGATCATGACCTGAGCCAAAGGCAGTCGCTTAACCAACTGAGCCACCCAGGCGCCCCTGTTTAAGTATTTCTTTAAGGGTTCACAGAATTTTCAAATCTGGCAGAGCAATTCCTAGTATTCCACATTCGCTCACACTTCCTAGTGACTTGGACAATGTTAATTTGTGAACTGAAAACAAAGATTGATTAACTTTAGTAAATACTGCAGATAATTCAATCTGGAGTCATCTATCTCAGTAAAATGCATTAATTTTAGAGTTTGCAATGCTCAGTTTCAGCAGTGAAGATAACTGGCTCTGGAAATTTAAAAAAAATGGCACCATCTAAGCTTTCTTTCATTGTTACATAATAATGTCCAGTCTTGAGCCATAAAACTGAACACTTCAGTGGTGCTATCAAGTTTTTTGAAAAAAATTTTGGAATTGGCCCATATGATTAGGAACACCCAAGGGAAAAAATAGGAAAATGCTACTTCAAAAAGTTAAAAGGACATGATAAAGCAAGTTCATTCAAATAAAGCCCCCTCTTCTGTATGAGTCTTTCAAGTGAAAATAGTTAAAAGAATAGAGACATAATCCAATGGAATTCCTTTAGGGAAAAAAAAAAGAATGGTGATATCAAATGAGAGAAATATAGAGACACAACACAGAGACTTCACAGTATGGGGCTATTATGCTTCAGAAAGCATCTTTTAATCCATGACGTATCAGAAGGCACATTATAATAAACAACCTACATATAGGTTACTTGTGTTTGGATATCCTTGACAGACCATGTATTTTATTCTTCTAATGACTATGATACCATCTTAGTCTTTTACCTATAGCATCTGCCCGTAATTGTCACAAAAGGTAAAAATCTCTTTCTGTTCATGTCCTGAGCTAAAAGGAACTACATATCATCAGGCACAATTTCAACAACAAATGAAATGTAATGAGATTAGGGGAGCATATAATCATTTGGTAACAAAAATTTGTATGCATTCCACGCATGGTATTTATTATGTTCACTTTTCGTAAAGTATATTCAGCAAACATCCCCATTTAGTTACTCTTGTTATACAATAGCTGAATATCATTTTTGAATTTAAAAATTTTTATAAGTTAGAGTTTTCTGTCTCAAATAGATGGGAGATATAAGAAAAACTAACGTGTGAGCCAATATATTTTTAAGTAAAGTTTCCCTTCCCCAATTCTGCCTCGTGGCAATTATGGCAATTATTTCCTCTCCTAGGTCCACTCTTCTGATTTAATTCACTCCCATCCCCTTAAGTTTGTGTTGACAAACTTCTGGGTAGATCACAGCGACAACACAGCTATAGCTATGGGAATATCAGTCACTTTGCTCTTTCAACTCTCTTGTGTTACACATGTAGGCCTAGTCACTGCTTATCAATCTTCTTAGAAGAGAGGGAGAAAAATAGAAAGTCATACACGATAATTAGTATATCTACATCATCGAGTAGAGCCACATAGACTGAAATGATTTATTCAACCCCATGGTTAACACAACAGAGAGAAAGGACAGTCAAACAGTCTTTTCCCCTCAAAGTATAGCTTATGTATTTACTTAATGCTCCCACCATTATCTCAACTCTTGATTTATCTCACTTGTACCCTTCCTTCAATCCTCAGCTCTTATCTCATCCTTTGTGAAGAACACCTCTTTTGTATTTTCATTACACTTATTATCTGTTTTGAACTTTCACCACTTGACCTGATATCTCATATTGTAAGTCATCCTTTTATTTTCTATTAATGTCTAATACTTACTAGATGCCAACCACTTTGCTTAGTGTTCTGTGGGTGTATATATACATTTACTTATTAAATATACTTATTTATATTTATATTTTATTTATTTATTTATTTTTATATTTATTTGAGAAAGAGAGAGCACACTCATGAGTGGGGGTTAGAGAAGAGGGAAAGAGGAGGGAGGGGGGAAAGAATCTCAAGAAGACTCTGGGCTGAGTGTAGACTGCCTTATGCAGGGCTTCATCTCAGGACCCTGAGATCATGACGTGAGCCAAAATCAAGAGTCCCATGCTTAACAGACTGAGCCACCCAGGCACCCCTGCCCCATAATATCCTTTATAAAGGTACCTTCCCAGCCTCATGTAATCTACACAACCATCTAAAAGGGTAGATCTTTTAGTATACCCAACTTATAAATAACCACTGTTTTAGTGAGGGGTATTATCCAAGATCACACACGTAATGTGTCATATTTGAGCTCAAATCTCATTATGAAAACCGTGCTCTTAACTACAATGTTCTACTGATTTCAACTAGAGTGTGGTTCTGGGCTCAGTGCCATGCACCTAGAATGCACTCAAATACATCAATTAAAATTAACAACAACTTTTATGAGTTATTTAATCATTTTCATTGGAAAATGAAGGAAAACAGATAGAACAGACAGTTATTGAATATCTTTGTGGTATGCACTGTGTGCTCAGAGAATTCAAGTTAATTGCTCATAGTTATATCAATTAGTACCTGAACTTATTCCATATGATTTTCTTAATTATGCCTAGGCAAACTAAAATGGTTAAATATTTCATGAAATGTCCTTGACTCTTTCTCTCCTTTTGTTTATAATTTATTTCCATTACCTAGAATGTTCTTCCACCCATTCTTCCTCTCTCTTCCATGCATGCCAAAAGTTTCTCTGATGCCCACCTCAAGTGTTTCTTCTCACATAAAGACTTTCCTGATCCCTTGCTTCTCTGTGACATTTTATTTTTCTGAATTCTCACAGTTCTTTGTTGGGATACATTACTCTTGGTACATAATGTGTGTTTTGACATACTTGCTTATTTTCTCCATTAAATAGAGCTCCTTGGGGTCACAATGCATGCCATTATTATCTGTACATGTACCATAAATTACAGTGTACTTTACTGCATATTGTATTAGTAAATATTATGTAATGATCACATGTAGTAATGATCAAATATTATAGAGAATCATCGATCACTGATGTTTTTAGATTTTTCTCAGTTGGCTTTCACTGCTTCACTATGTGCCATTCCTTTCCATCTAAGATTAAAATAACTTTGCTGTTTCATAAATAAGTTGTACACACTAATGTCCCAGGTGTCCAGACTGTGTTTCTACCCGAAAGGCTGTCCCAGCTCTTCCTTGTGATATGTTCCATACTCTTGTAATCCAGTTAATTCTTACTCCTGTCAAACATATTTCCCTCATTCTCAATAGCATACCATAGCATAATTAACAAACCACTGCCACTCCTAAACATCATAGCATTTGTTTTATATATAAAAGATGGACCAAACTGCCTCATCGTTGGGTACTTTAATTTGTCAAACACTGGGTTGTGATTTTTTTTTTAAGATTTTATTTATTTATTTGACACACACAGAGAGATCACAAGTAGGCAGAGAGGCAGGCAGAGAGAGAGGAGGAAGCAGGCTCCCTGCTGAGCAGAGAGCCCGATGTGGGCCTTGATCCCAGGACCCTGAGATCATGACCTGAGCTGAAGGCAGAGGCTTGAACCCACTGAGCCACCCAGGCGCCCGGGTTGTGATATTTTTTTTAAGAAAAGGGAATAATCTTATGTGATTCCCTATTCCTACTAATCATTACAGTGGTTGATGTATGGTTATGCTTATTAATTTTTTGTTCTTTCAGAATGAACTGCAAAGTTGTTTAAGAACATTTCCTGATAAGAAAGAGAGTACTATTTAAAGAAGCAAGAGTACAATAATATGGAAATGTACACCAGGACAAATCAGCGTCACAGTTGAGCCCAAACCACAGCAACACCGATAAAACATACACACACACACCCCTAGTGGAAAGACGTGTCTCTCTTCCAATACTTTTCACATCCAGCACACTGAGCCAGGGCTTCTCTGCTTAGTTCCTCCATTCTATCATTCTTTCTCTCCTTACAATTCTCTACTGTTACTATACGCAGTTAACTAAATGGCACCTGGCATTTGCATAGCACGCTGCAGAATGAATTCTATTTGTGAAAACTTTATATTAAAAAAAAAATTATCCCAATGGCATGCTAAACCCTGGTTAGTCGGGATCGACAAGGGAGGGTAAGAGTTCTGCAGAGGAACTGTTCTTTATCTCTGTCCTAGTTTCTCATAGGCCCTGGCCCAGAACATGCTCATTGAATGAAGGGTGGCGGGATGAGCCAAGGTTTTGAGACTTTCTTTGTTCCAAATATTGCTGAAATGATCTGTTTCTTGGTTTCCCCAGGTAAATATCTTATAATGAGTAGAATTTTGTTTATTTTTTGTTTGTTTTATTATGAGCAAATTTGGAGTAAAAAGACCTGATTGCAGTGTAACAAAATATGACCTTGTACTTTGTTTTTTTCTATTGCAAAGATATTAAGAAAATCCTTTAATATTGATCTTTGGTTTATTTCATTTTGCCTTATTTTCTTTCCTACCACTACTGTGTGTGTGTGTGTGTGTGTGTGTGTGTGTGTGTGTGTAGTAACACTACTTTGAATCTCTGTTATTTTCATATATGGCTTTATATATGGCAAATGGCAGAAATATTTTATTTTATTTTTTTTTAAGATTTTATTTATTTGACAGAGAGAAACACAGCTAGAGAGGGAACACAAGTAGGGGGAGTGAGAGAGGGAGAAGCAGGCTTCCCACCGAGCAGGGAGCCCGATGTGGGACTCGATCCCGGGTCTCCGGGATCATGACCTGAGCCGAAGGCAGTTGCTTAACCAACTGAGCCACCCAGGCGCCCCAACAGAAATATTTTAAAAGAGGTATAGCATCATCATACTAAGACTAAGAGTTTTGTTATTTTGAACTTAAAGAAAAGTAAATTTTTATTTGTATCTATTTCTTTGTCAAGGAGATCTGATTCAATATTGTTTGCTCAAAATTTATGAAATGTTATGAAGCAAATGTACACATATATACATAAGTAGAAAGAATACATTCTAGGCAAAAAACCACATTGATATGTTCATAGAAAAGAGGGAAGGCATTTATTTTATTACTTAATGAATTCTTAAAGATTTTATTAAATTTTTTGACAGAGAGAGACATAGTGAGAAGGAACATATAAGCTGGGGGAGTGGGAGAGGGAGAAGCAGGCTTCCTGCAAGGCAGGGAGCCTGATGCAGCCTTGATCCCAATCCTGGCACTCCGGAATCATGACCCAAACCATAAGGCAGTCGCCTAACGACTGAGCCACCTAGGCACTGGGAAGGCATTTATTTTAATAAAAAATAACTGCAGCCAACTGTAATCTACACATGGTAACTACAGTTAAGAAAACAGAAAGTTCTGAAAGTTGCTGAGAGTCAATCCTAAAAGTTCTCTTCCCAAGGAAAGAAAAAATTCTGCACCTATGTACGGTAATGGATGTTAACCAGACTTATTGTGGTGACCATTTTGCAATATATACAAACACTGAATCATTATATTAAATACTGAAACCAATTAATGTTGCATGTCAATTATATCTCAATGAAAAAGTAAAAAATAAATAAAATGCAAACCTACGCAAAAGTTTCTCAAAGATAGACTGACATAATTATGTCTTACTACAGCTAATTACATATTAACAATTACTTAAGGTAAAAAATATTTGCCTTTGAATATTGTGTCCTAGAAATAATGTAACAGCACAAAGTAGCACTGTGTTTCACATTTATTGTACTTTACTAAGAGAACATTTAGAATTCATCACTGATTACTTTTATATTTAATTTACTATTAAAAGCAAGTTGCTCTTTATGTGTAGTTATAATTTATAACCACAGACAGTCTAACTTTTTAAGTTAAGACTATACCTCACCTTCACGTATCATTTACATATACTGATTGCTTCCACATGTCTGGCATAAGGTAAAATAGTTTATGAGCATTGTAATATGGCAAAAGCCACAATGAAATAAAATTCATCTTTGTCTAGAGTACTACAGAAATTTATTCATGCTGGTGCATAAAGTGTTTTCCAAAGGAATTCTGCCTCCCAGAAAAATCCTTTAAAAGTCGAATGTGGTTAGTGTCACCTCCCTTCTTAAGGACGTCTAGCTACCTAGTCTGGCTTCCAAGTGTCTTCTGTTAGACAAAAGCCCCTTTAAGTTACTCTTGACATGTTCTTCATTCTATTTACTGGCTTCAGACTGCAAGTTTATTTTCTTGATCACCGAATATCCCCTTTCCTCCAAATGGGTTATTTGCAATCACAGGTGGTTATAGAATTGGCCAGAAAACCCCAGACTTTATATCTACAGTGTTTCACTCAGACTCAGGGAATAGAAATAAATAGAAATATTGTATTAATTCCTACATGAATTCAATACTCTTTAAGTTGTCGTGAAGGATGTTGTGTCTTCATGGACTAAGTCATAACAAAATAATATTCAAGGCAACCATTACACCACTTAAGAGGATATGCTCTAAGTACAGAAGCAAATAAAACTAGTCATATCCTGGTTATTTTTCCTGAATATTAAATGACTGACTTTGGTTCATGTTGAAAACACGAATTGGAACTTATAGCCTGCGAGATGCAGGCGACCCTTTCCTTAAGAAACAGGTGCTTCCTTGCTCAGCCTTGCTCAGTAAGTATGCATTGCCAGGGACCTGCCTTCATCCTCACCACGACCTTTATGGATACACTCATACAGATTCCGTTGAAGTTACACTCGAAGACTGGTCAAGCAACAGGTCAACAACAAGGTGTTTAGCTTCACGCATGCTGGACTGAAAGGCCTCGTGTTAGACTCAGCTGTTTTTTCATCAATTGTTTACTCTCAACACCAGGCTTTGACAAATCGACCTCAAATGTTCTCTGACCAGCTGCCATTGACGAACCTCATGTTTTCTGCATTCAGACTATTTTTTTTACAAGTCTTTGCAATAAGTGCACTACAAATATAACAATCAGGAATTTCTCTGTATTATTGTTATTAATTGAACTCACAAAAGAAAGTAATAGAGAATATGTGCATGTCTACCCACACCAAAGAGCAAAACACGGTAGTCTAGAACCTTTGTATGAAGCTGTGATTGGGCAAATTACAATGTATTGTTGCTATCCTGATACCAGCTACCAGCTACCATAAAGTAGCTATTCTCACCTTTGGGAAGATTAACCCGAGGCTAATAAAGCCAAAAACATGCCCACATTCTAACACCTAAAAAATGCCAGAGGTGATTCATTGCTTTCTTCACTATGCTAAGATTCCTCTTGCCCTTGTGAAATCTTTGTTCTAGTGGCTTAATTAAAAAAAAAAAGCTACCAATTTTCAGTAGGCCAACAAGCAAGGACTTGAACACTGTAAACACAGCATGACTTCCTACTCAATAACACTAAACAAAGATATGTATCATCAAATAAATTTATTTTGCATATTCCAAAAATGGAAGGTTGGAATCATTTTGCACACTCCAAGAATGTGAAATTTTATTCTTTTAGAAACATGAAAAGGCAGTAAATCTGGCTGTTCAGGTGGGGCATCTGAGAGACATTTGACTATTATCTCTATCTTTCGTTTCTCTACGAAAACTCCATTATTTGAAAAGATGGTATAACATGTACAATGGAGAATCCATTTGAGACAATGAGGTCCACGGCGTGTGTTACATGTGGTATACCTCAATCTTAGACACTGAGATCTGTACTAAAGAATCAAATTACTACAGCATCACTAATTTCACTTCCTTATATGGCAGCTGCCTAAAGCAGTCAAAACAGATTCTTTCCAAACAAATGTGCTAATATTTATAAAGCTGTGGACAGAAGTACTGTGAGAGGGTAGACAGTTCTCTCTAATTTGACAGCTAAAGCGCAATGCCAATGAAACAAGTATTCATCTTATTTCTGATGAAACAACACTGAACAAAACAGACACTGACTCTACTCTGCCTTGCTAAGAGATTTCAGGCATGCAAGACAAACTTTTTTCTAGTCACTTGGTCCCATTTTGCTGTTATGCTAGAAATCTTTCTCAAGAAGCTGTCTGGATTAGGAGGTTGAATGATCGAGAGAGGATGTGTGCTCTGTTAGAATGTGCCAAGGGAACCTTAATTCTGCTCTGAATAGGCACCTCGGGAAGCAAAAGAAGGCTGAAACTCTATTGAACATGAAGAACATGCAGTGAAAGCAAGAAAGTTCGTGGCTCAGGGCCAATGTGTGAGAGCCTAACAGGGAATTGGAGCCTTAGGAGTAGGTCCTTTGTTTGAGCACAGCTTCCCCTTCTGTCTAGTTAGAATCAAGTGCAAAGGAATGAATCCCTGAACACCAGTCCAGGAGAAAAAAAAAAATCTATTAAAGAAGGATGAGCCCACATAATATAGTAACCCGAAAACAAAGGGGTCACCCTTGATATCTTGCTTTGCCCAAATAGTGACATTGTGACAGAGTAAGCTGCAGGCACAAGACCTCATCAGAAGTCCTAAATGTGTGCTCCACCATAAATCTAAGACAACTGAAAGGAAGTAATAGGTAATAGAATATTTTAGGTGGATGGCTACATCCTAAATGATGTTAGATTGTTGGACTTGAACATTTTACATGAAAACATGGATATTGGCAGTTTTTCTTAAAAACAACTTGCATTTCTCTGGGCATGTGAAAATGTATTGTTTCATGTAGGTAGGGCAGAGCAACATGCCTACATATGGTGTCTCTGTACCCCAGGAGAACAAGGTCATTATATGAGGTCCAATCTGTACTCTAGCCATTTGTTTTAGAATCTTGCTTCAGCATCTCAGCTGATGCCTCATTAACTCAGAACTGAAGGCCAGCTACCAGGTTTCTGGATCCCTAAAGCATTGCTTTGCACATACCACACATTTACAAAATGAAAAGGTTTCATCATCTACTGTTCAAATCTGAAATTTGCATTTTATAATTTGTTTCAAAATTTTCTACCATTCATCCATATTTAAACTACCTCTGCAGCTTTCCTCCTATATTTCATTTTCTATAATAGGCTATGTCTTATACTCACACCTACTGTATATGTGGTCTCATCTCTGCTCCTTAGCCCTCTCCCCTGGAATGATTTTGTCATCTCCTCACTTATTCCTTTAACACTTCATGAATTTAATGAGGCACTATTATGTGCAAGACTCTGTACTTGACTGAGACTAGAAAACACTTGGCTGGCTCAGTTAGTAGAGCATGTGACTCTTGATCTTGTGTTTGTAAGTTTGAGTCCCACGTTGGAGGTAGAGATTACTTAAAAAAAAAAAAATCTTAAAAAAAAAAAAGAAGGGGCACTTGGGTGGCTCAGTTGGTTGAGCGACTGCCTTCAGCTCAGGTCATGATCCTGGAGACTCAGGATCGAGCCCCACATCGGGCTGCCTGCTTGGCGGGAAGCCTGCTTCTCCCTCTCTCACTCCCCCTGCTTGTGTTCCCTCTCTGCCTGTGTTTCTCTCTGTCAAATAAAAAAAAAAAAAAAAAAAAAATTAAAAAAAAAAAAAAAAAAAAAAAAAAAAAAAAAATCTAAAAAAAAAAAAGAAAACAGATAAAGAAGAAGTTGATTTTTAAAAGCCAGCAATCTGGGTCTTCTCCCCTTTCAAGTGGTTCAGTTTCTTCAGGATACTTGCCAGATGCTATTTTATACTTCTCTGCCTTGTCAAAGGCCTTATGAAAGGAGATACTCGAGTCAATGTTTACTGGCGAGAACAGCATCAGTAAACAACTAAGTCTGGGAAGATGTGCTCCCAGGAAGGAAAGTTCACAACTGTGACGCTAAAAAGTTGGTACCAGGTGGGGGTGCGGTTCAGGCTGCAGTGTGGAGAGATTCACTTTCTACTTACTACCAATTATTAGATCACACTCCTACTTGCAGAAATTTAAAAACTTACTGTCCTTTCGCACCCTGTAAGAATGGACTTAAAAGTACTGCTGGGCATGTGTGCTGAAAGCACATTGATTGCTCAAATATAAGGAAATGGTCCAATGAACATGGTTGTGGGAGGGGAAAGAGGAAACAAAGCTAGTCAGATGTGAATTGTATCTGTTATAATAAACATGTTAAAACAACAACAAAAAAAACCCCAAAAAAACCCTTATTGTCCTTGAGTTCTCCAGATTCTCCTCACACACAGTCATTTACCAAATCTAATGCTTCTTTACTTCAATATGTCTCATCTTCAGCCTTCCTCTCTCATTTTCATTAGCATGATCCTTACACAGGGATTAATTTCCTCATATGCGAACAGCTCCACGACCTACAATTAGTTCCCTCCATGCCCTAGACTCCTTTAAGTTAATCATTCTTTTAGGTCAAGCTAAGGAGTTTGGACTTTAATCAGTAAAATCTTAAAACAAAGGAAAGGCATAATTATCTTTGAATTTCAGAGAGAATTGTAGCCAGTAATGATGGAAAGAAGAGACAGTAATTAAAGGTGGCTGTTGCCATAGTAGGGCAATTGATGGTAAAGATCCGACTTAACCTGGAAGAGAGAATGGACAGATTTGAGTGACCAAAGAGACAAAATCCAGTTAGACATGGGGTGGGCCGGAAAGAGAATAGGCAAAGATGCTTCTGGTCTGGACAACTGGGACAAAATGACAACATGCTCTGAAACTGGGAATAAGGAGGACAAATACATTTGAAGAAAAGTCAGTGGTCGCAGCTTCAAGCAAGATGAGCTGGAGTTCCCCATGAGAGATGCAGGTGTAGATATTCTGTAGCTTTTGACACGTGGAAGAGATAAATGCCAAAGCCCCCAGCTGGCTCAGCCCCTCCACAGAGTCTGTAGCATTTGGGAAAGCAGGCAGGAGCAAAGGCAGATGGGGAGGAGCTCCCTGGGTAAAGAATTTCTGATTGGACCAAGATTTCTGCTTCTGGGTTATCACTTGGGCAACATTTCTACATCTCAAGGGTCAAGGAGGTTATTTTGTCCTTTAATAAGCTTATTTTATATGTGTAAATCTGAGGAATTAGACTGAAATTATGGGATATACACTCTCTCTATCAGGCACAATGCCTAGTTTAGATCATTAGGTACATGCCCATAGAAGGGGCAATTGACTCAAAATTTAAAGCACCAAGATTGCCTAATTAAGAAATTGTCCCTTTCCTCCCTCATGCTTTTGTTTGCTTCTTTTCTTTTTAATAAGTGGGTATATATTTTTATAACTGAAAAAATAAAAATAATTTTTAAGTCCGTAAAAAAAAAAAAGAAATTGTCATTTTGTTTGATCTTTTAGAGATCCATCTGATAAAAATAAGAAGTTCTAAAGCTCTTCCCAAGACAGACATAAGGGCTTTTAATTTTTGAGGCCTAGAAATGTTTCCATATTCCGGAGGGGGGGGGAGATGGAAGGGGAGGTGCTTAACAGGATTTTGTTTCAAAAGGAGAGGTTTGTATAAGATTTATTTGGAAAAGACAAGAAAGTACTGGATGAAGACTATTTCTAGGGCAAAGATGGGGATGAAGGATGAGGGAGGAGGGTGGCCAGAATCAGTTAAAAAAGATTACATATTTTAAATCTGGAAAGATGGAAGGCTATTGTATTGCAGGGATACTTGTCCAGCTCGCACCCTGAACTCTGGAGGTGGAAGGACTTGAGAGTAGAAATACTGCGTGCATTCAGTGGAAACAAGACACTAAACACTATGGCCGGGAGCCAACATGCTGGGAAGGCTCAATGGAAGGGCCACTGAAAGAAACATGTTGGCAGCTTCCTTGAGTAGGAATGCCTTCGTGAGGACAGAGAACTCTGTTAGCCAGCTGGTTGTACAGTGGAAAATGTTCTGGGAAGGTCCAGCATTAAAGGACAGAAGATCATGGCCAACCCTGAACTACCCAAGACCAGACATCCAGCAAAGGGAGAGATCCTCTACTCACTATTTCTCAGCATTCTACTTTCCACAACTCAAATTAAACATAATATCATTTAGAAAAATAATGACCTGATGTGACTTTTCTTGTATTTGTTATGAATACACACACACATGCAATGCATATAAATATATTGATTTATGTAGTTCTTCCTCGATATATAATTCTGCAAGCACAGTTATACTATTACAATCAAATTTCCAGAAGTGACCAGGAACCAACAACTTTGCCTAATATATTATCAAATGTGCCAAAATTTTGCTAGGCTGCTTGTTGAAACCAATGTTTTCCTAAATGAATAAGAGAAACATCCAGAATGATAACGGATGGCTAAGCAAATTTAAAAATATGCACTATATAACTTTGCAATTAAACATGGTACATAACAGAAACACACAGTTAAAGGGATAGTTTAATACCCTCATCATACTCATCATATAGGTGACATAGGTGTCTTCATATTAAAAACAAATATGATTTATAAAAATAGCAATTGCTAGGCGCCTGGGTGGCTCAGTGGGTTAAAGCCTCTGCCTTCAGCTCAGGTCATGATCTCAGGATCCTGGGATGGAGGCCCACATTGGGCTCTCAGCTCGGCGGGGAGCCTGCTTCCTCCTCTCTCTCTGCCTGCCTCTCTCCCTACTTGTGATCCCTCTCTCTGTCAAATAAATAAATAAAATCTTAAAAAAAAATAGCAACTGCTTTTTTCACAAACTGTTGGCAGACTGATTAAGGAAATAAAGCAGAAAACAATAGGAAACAGCTAGGAAAACAAGGAGAAAACTTCATTCTAATCCAGTATGATTTTATAATCTGAAGGAGCTATACTTACAGTGTTTTCTACACTGGATAAGTCAACTCAACTTTCCTTTCTTTTTTCCACTGGTTTGAAAGAAGCCTGGTCAGTGTATTTTATAGACAAATCGCAAAGGAGAGAGGGATTGCGACCACTGTGGAAAAGACCTTACAAATAAGTACCACTTTCCCCTCTTGCTCTCATTTTTAGCCAAACCTAGACAACTGCAGATTAACTCCATGATGTTCCAAGCCTGATACGATGCAGCTTAAATACCCTTGTGAAAGGACAGATTTGAATGCAGAATAATTACTTAACTATAATACTCTATAAGCTATGTAAAAATATATTGTCTTCCTGAAAAGAAAAGCAAATCACAAATAAATAGTTTTAAAGAGTGGTCATTACCACTTTCTCTACATCTGCCTTCTTACATTCTTCTTGTCTTTTGAGGTCCACTGTCTTTGCACCCTAGTTTTAAAAAGTCCACACTGACATTTTTAGGGAGATGTGGTACTTGCCTTCCTCAGAAGTTCTACCCTATTCACTGTACCCAAGAATCTACTTGTTCATGAAGGAAGCATCACATGCCATAGGGGTTGGAATGTGTCTGTGTGCATTTTACACGTAGAATATAAATAAAAAATATATATTAATTATGATAATGGAATTTGTAAACAATTGAAATTTGCATAGCTGATGCAAATCTAGGTTCTTTTAAAAGATGATCACAGCAGAGCCCAGTTTATTCTCTTGAAACTTCAAATTTGAAGATAAAAAACTAAAATTTGTAACACACGTAATGAAAATTCCCAAGTACTTGTCTAGTTTTGATTTGATCTCGCTTATAAACAACCTTGTTTTGGGCTTCCCCAAATAGATTCCTTAAGGGCTGGGATGAGACCTTACTTACATTTTAATGTCACTTAATAGCTCTGATTTGTACACACAGTACTCTTGATAGTTGTCCTCTTATCCTTTCCTGTGGGCACTTCTACTTTGTCACAAGACCAACACATTTTATAAGAATTTAATTCAAGCACTGTAAACTACTGTATATTCTAGATATCACTGCTAGACCTGTAAGTGGACTAAGAAAATTAGTCAAGTCAAAGATAAGAGGAAACAAGGAAGGCATTTTAGCAAGCTGTTGGAGAGCAAAGCCAGGATTCTTTCAAAAGCATGAACAATGAAATATAGTCAATTTCAATTTTTTAAATGATTGTGCTTTCAAGTTTGTTTGGTAGAATTGATCTGTTCTACACAAAGGTTTGGAAACAATGAGACGGACGATGAGACATTTAATCTTTAGCCACTATCTGGTTTTAGAATAGCCTCCCTCATTTTCTTTTCTGGCTATGGGTATTAAGACAGGATAATGGAAAAAAAAAATTAGGGTGTTCCTCCAAAAGACATAACACAACTCATCAACCTGGTTCCTAGAATCTTCCAAGATGTATGTATTGCTATATATTCTCCGTGTCTTACCTGCAGGCAGGTAAAGATAGCCAGATACTTTGTGATTCAGTCTGGAAACAGGCTTGGTTCAGAGGGTGTCCTATTTGTGGAGAGCACACTGTTCCCAGAGCCTTTTCGGGCTTCTAAGTGCCTCCCCTGAGAGCCTCCTCCCCTAGTGTCTAGCTCCAAGCTACTTTCCCTACATTGCAATGGTACAATTCACATGCAATGAATTGATTTATTACACACGTGCATTCTTTTTGTACTCACTTATACAGAGGCATTTTGCATTTAAAAAACAAGGTGCGTCAAATGAGGCCCAGAATCTCAACAAGTCACTGTGCTAGCCATTGAGAGCCTAACACGAAAAATAATAGATCTGGCCTTGACAACCTCACCGTCTGGCACAACAGAAAAGATCCTTTTAAGTAATTTTACAAACTAAAGAAGTCATTTGACGTATTCAATAGTACTAAGCTCCATTTAGTTCCCCGATGAAGACTCAAGTGGGTGATGCTACAGTTTATCAAAAGACATGTTTATGATTTCGGCAACAGAGTGAGTTACTGTGAGATTTGGTCAAGACTGTTTCCCACATCGTATCTCTCTCTCCAAGCAAAGGAAACCTGGAAGTACAGGTTTAAGGCTTCATTTAGGAGATGACAAGGTTCCCTAAATTTGTGGTCTTTTTAAGTTTTACCTAAGATTCAATTATTCTTCATATTTATCAACAGCATTTTATTTTTACTTATCTTCATTCCCTAATTTAAGTGTGTGTAAATTGTGTATTTTCTTATCCTGGGTTTGACAGAGTCCAGCTTTGTTACTGTTTGGAAATAGTGTGTGAATTCCTATTTATACTGATGTTTATGTCTTGGCAATAGAAGGAGATAGTAACTGGAGACATTCAGACTTATCTGTGTCAGATAGAATTTATTGATGCTTCGCTATGTTTAATTATGATAATAATTTAAAACAACCCACAAATCACAAGGAGTCACTTTTAAAAATATACCGAATGTGATTTACTAAACATCTTATCATCTCAATTACCTACTCTTTAAATTACGATGCAATGATGTGCTACAAGCAGGCTGCATTATTCCTGTTAAAAACATTTTATGATTCAGGATGCCTGTGTGGCTCAGTTAGTTAAGCAACTGCCTTCAGCCCAGGTCATGATCCTGGAGTCCTGGGATCAAGTCCCACATCAGTCTCTCTACTCGGTGGGTGGAGGTCCGCTTCTCCCTCTGACCTCTCCCCTCTTATGCTCTCTCTCATTCTCTCTCTCTCAAATAAATAAATAAATATTTTTTAAAAAAGACTTATTCAAAAAGAAGAGCATTCTATGATTCAGACTTAAAAAAACAGGTGTGAGTGTATATATATATATATATATATATGAATGTATATAAACTTTTAATATACATATAGACACATGAAACTGTCCTTCCATCATTCTGATTGTTTGGTTACTACCATTTCACCCACTATTTTATTTTACATTTTACAGATCAATTTCTCTTGTAAAATCTTATTTAAGTCTAATTAATTAATTAATTAATTAATTATTTCTATTTACTTCTCTAGGGCCCGAATGCACCAATAAATGTATGCACAGAGCACATCAAAATCTTTAGCAAAGTGCATTTTAACTAATGCTTCTGCATTGGGCATGTTACATCTCCTGACTCTTGTGCCAGTTTTTCCAAACTTGGCCTCCACACATACTCTGTGTATATTTATCCTAGCAGCCTGCCCATTTCCAAACTAATGAAAGAGCTGTCACAAATTGCTAGTGCCACCTATTAGTGGAAGCATAGAACTGCAAATCATGATAATTCCTTTAAATAGCACCTTACAAGTTATGAGGGGTAAGATCCAATCCCAAGACTCACACTTGTTCTAATTTATGTTTACAGCTGCTGGTCTTTTTAAAATAAGCTTTCGCTGCACGCACTAAACTTAGAGATTGTCATGAGTTTGGAAATTTTACCAATAACTTTGCACTAATGAACCCTTTCATCATAGGTTTTTTTTTTTTTTTTCCATAAAGGTTGGATAAGTGCAATGACTTAATCAACTAATTAATGACTTAATCAACTAATATGCAACCTTCCATGATATATAATATCACGACTTTGAAAATGAATGGTGTTAAATGATGACTGATTAAAAATTTAGCACGGTTTCTCTGACAGGCTTTAGAACAACTGAGGTACAAATTCTATTTAGCGTAGTCCTGACTTTAGATAGAAAATTCTCCAAAACATGTAAAGGCGTGCTATTTTGACCTTTGAACTGTGGCGTGTAGGTATGTCACTGAAGCTTAAATAAGAAAAACTGGGATAAGAAAGTAAGCCACAAAATTTCTTATTGCTGACCTAAGTTCATGATAATTTAAAAAGTTACTTAAAGTACATATCTGAAGTACAATTATACATTCACAGTAAGCACAAATAGATGATGCTCTGCAACCAAAAGTTTACTTTTATTTCCTTACAAGGAACATATGTAATCATAGTGATTAATTTTAATTAAATTTATTCTTGAAAGGTCTTTCATTTGTATTAATGTTTGAATATAGAATTTAAATGTAATTCAGCAAAAATCATAACATTTTTGTTAATTATGTTGCCTGATTTATATATGATAATTGAAAAAACAAAGAGAAATTAGTTATCACAGATCTATACATCTATTTAGCTGCCTAAGTATTCCTGTATTTTATCTCACTGTCACTAGTGGAATCTTAGTAATAATTTATATGAAGAGAAATGGCAACAGAAAGTTAGAATTGGAAAAATTATCTCTTCAGTATTCAGTTTTCTTTAAGATAGTAATGACTGAATATCATTATCAAAATTTGGTGGGGCAGAATTTTATATGACATGCTTTTTTGTGGTCTCAGTTATTTTCCTGCTTGCTAAAGTCTACACTGTATAAATTATTATTTCAAAGGCCAATCTGGTCGGCAGCTTTAATCAGAGAAGCCACAAACTGGGAGACTTTCACTAGCCTGCATTTGATCTGACAAGGACTGGATCACAAGATGTGTGACTAAGCATCTTGTTTTAGTTTATTTTTCATTATTTTGCCAGAGTACGTTAATTGAGTAGGTAAATAAAAATTTCTGGGTTTTAGTGTACTTAAAATGAAGATTTCAGAATCAAAATGTGATTTTTAAAGTTAACAGCATTTGCGAAGAAAAGACCATGTTAAATGAGAATCAGCAAGTCAGAGACCTGATGTCAAATATGCAGTGACTATGGGAGAAAAGATATGAAAGACATTGCAATGAATTTATAATGTTCTTGCTCTGTGTGGGTGTACATTTAATATATACATTTTCCTCTATCTCTTATAGAAACTTTTCTTTTTAGCTATGAGGAGATTATCAGTATAAGGCATATTCCATCCTATCCAATCATAGGAATACCTGAGATACCCACAAGCACTTCTCATGGGACCCACAAGATCACGCTCACTCTAAAATAAATAAATAAATAATTTAAAATATGAAAGTCATTGTAAACCCAGAACAGTTTGGTTGGAAAACATTCATAAATTTCACAACCTGTAGGTTGCTAAGATTACTTTTTCTCAGCTATAATACATTAACATAAAGTTTTGTCATTCAAATATACTCATATACATATGTATTCACATATAAACGTTGGTATGCTTGTACTGTGTGTTCTGACAGAAATAAAGAAATATCCCTGAAAAGTCACCAAGTTTAATTAGTAAAGCATTATTCATATTAATGAAATCTGAAGTGATCATAATGTTCTGAGCAATGGAAAAGAAAGCTTTTGTAAATTTTATTTCATAATTTTTAATTAAACATCATCTTCTATTATCAAAAAGCTATGTGTGAGCATTTTGATTTAACTGATAATCTCATTGTTATAATAATTAAATGACTGGGGGGGGAAGAAAAGCTTTGCAAAGTATGAAAAGAAGGCCTTTAAAACAAGTATTTAAGTGTTATGTACTAAGTCCTCTCCATGAAAGTAAAGTTAAAGGCATTGATTTAACCTTTGGATTCACATGATCACCATCACATTCAGACTTCCATGTGTCTTTGATTTCTACTACAACTGAACTACACAGTGTGCTGGAAAAGCTCATTACATTGAATGATGGAACATTTGTCATTTGTTTAAAACCCCAAACCTAATTTATTTCCTTGTGATTTCTATAGGTTTTTCTGAAGTCTTCATTGTACCACACATTCCAAAAGGAAGATTATATGATAGTCTGGCTTTTCATGAGAAAAGTGAAATGTGACTAGTTTTGTAGGAGAAATAAACAGTTATGCGTCAGTTTTAAAAAGAAACATTTTAACATTTAGCTATATTACATATATTTAAGGAAGGCAAAAGTATCTCTGAGTGGATGTTTCTTGAGGATAATTTGTATGTGACTGCTGAGATTTACAGACTTCTCACATTTGCTTCCCCCACAAGGATTCTAAATCAGATTGGTTCAGAGGAAAAGCCAGCATACCCCATTTTTCTAATATTATCACTTCTCCAGATGGTCCTGAACACATCTACTCAACCCCTTTTTCCTAGAAAGTAAAGAGTTACCTTATTAGATATATATGTACACCCACCACAAAGACTCCCTCCGGGTTCTTCTTTTTCTTTCTCATTTAACATATCAAATCTCTTTCATTTCCTACTAGGCAAGATGATAAGTAGAAAGCAAGCAGAGTGATTGCCTGAAACTTCGTCTTAGCAACCTGAGCAATGAGAGAGTTAATGGTGGATCTTTGAAAACAAGTGACCATGGGAAATTAGGGCTGGCAGGGATTTAACTCTTCATGAATCATGCTGGAATATTTTTAAGGGCAAAGCAGTGGATGTTTTAACCGTGTTTGACATCTAATTAAGGAGGAAAAAGAAGTAGCTTAAAAAAAAAAAATCTCTATTATAGTTTAGAAACAAAGTACTGACAATTGGCTACCAGGCATTTGCTTTGGAACACTTAGAGAGAAAAAAGGTAATGACAGACCAATAAAATGACAGAAGAAAAATTGCTTGGGCCATTCCTTTTCTGCTTCTTCTTCTTGTTCATTTTACAGTTTATTTTACCAAATTGCCAAGCCCTAGGTATTTCAATAGAATTGTTATGTAGGAGTGGGGCAGATTTTGCTTAAAAAAAAAAAAAGCAGAATAATTCTAATGCATGTCATTGCTAAAAGGAGTTTATAAAGACAGTGTCCAATATATACACATTGTCAGGATATACAAATTTTAAAGCCTGTACACATATCTGAGGACTATTCTAATGAAATGCTCTCTTTTTATGTATAAAGAGGAATGACATCTCTTCTATAATGGAGACTAACCTCTTACTACAGAAATAAAATTATTTCAAAATCAATATAATTCTCGATTCTTATTTATTTTACAATTTGTTTAGCATTTAAACAAGTATCTCCAAATTTAGCAGATTTTTAAAGTGTGTTTCATGCTTACGTTTGTTACTCTAAAATTGTAACGTACAGCCATTGACATCTTCCAGAAGTAAAGTTGCATGTGAAACTTACTCATAAGGCATAAAAGTTGGATAAAATCGACCATCATCCTAAGCATTATTTGACAGCATCCTCTCCAAGAATGAAAATGGAAAGCAAAAACTGAGGAAAATATAGATGCCATAATATCATATTCTCTAAAAATAATTTAAAGACAGCTACTACAGATACAATAGAGATTTAATGAAATATTTAATATAAAATTCTTAAAAATCTTGCACGATAAATACAACTGCAATTCTGTTTGCTGATGTTTTAAATACATTCCCACTTTAATCATAGGACACTATTAGAGGGAAAATAGATGTATTTTTCAGCCCAATGTATTTTAGCTAGCAAGTATTAATTCCAAATAAACACATTTAATAGGTGTTGAATTTTCTAATCCAAAGTGTGAAAATTACATCTCTCTTTCCTTTTTGTGGTCCTCATTCACACTACAGCATTCAGAAAGAGAAGTTCCCCATCATGTGAAAATTAAAGAATATGTTTCTGGCATAAGATCAGTGTGCAGTAGACAGACATCTCTACAGACAGATTCAATGCTTTTCTTTCACATTATAGGCTAAAAACAGAATATAACTGAAGCTTCCCACAGCCCCACCCCCCAATTCCCGAAATCTGAGAATCATAAGAAAGCAACACCTTAGGGAGTAAAAGTACTCGAGTTAAAACATTTTAATCTCCAAGCTCCATTTTACTAATATCTCAGTTACATAAACATTCTCTTTCATTAAAAGTTTTATATATATGTATATAATTTTCAATCTATGTTAGAATTATTTGATACATCTATCTATAAAATCTATCTCAATAGAACAAGTATTTTCTTGAAAGTCCTCATTAAAACCAAGCATATGCATTAAACTGTAACCAAATAAAGTACTAGCAACCATGTGATAAAGCTTTTTTCCTTTCTTAAATTTACACTCTTTTTGAAAAGAAGTTCACACAACTAGCTGTACAAACAGAAAGTAATGTCTCCTCAATTCTCCCTGAAATACATATGGAATTAAATAACATTATATTTCAAAGGCTTTAGCTTTACACCAATTAGCCAAATACACAGTCTTTTGTATGATCATAACACACTGTGGAAAAACTAGTCTGTTCCCTCCAGTTTATATTCTCTTGGCAAACCATGATCTACTGCTTATGTTAAGCATCTGATTGTCAGATTTGAACAAACTGAATATTCATGATGACGATTAACCATTTAGTGCCTAAAACTAAGAAAATACAATTTATCATAACAATTACTATAGGTGAGGCATTCACATCTACAAAGAGACTATTTTATGAAATAGCGATTTTTTAAAGATATTTTAATAGAAGTAGAGTCAGAAAAATTAACAGAACATATGATCACATATACAGCTCAGCATTTACCAGGCATTCAAGCTCTTCTCTGCAAATGTGATTAAATGTTCTTTGTTTGCATTTAAATTGTCATATATCAAACAGGAGACATGCTTTTAGAAAAAAGTGTTTAAATCATCTCTGAAAGATATACACAATCACATAGGTTTCCCAGGTTAAACTCAAGCTTTTATGGTTTGGGTTGGGAGGGAGTTCAAGGAATGAAAAGGTTGGGGCGGGGGGGTGGGGGGCAGGGGGCATTACAAAGCTAGCCGAAATAAAAGAAAAATAAAGATTTACCTTTGTAGGATAATTTCAGCCTTGGCACATTGTTCTTCCCATTTTGATAGTTTGCTCTCGCTGTAAGTAACACTCCCCAGAAAAGACAGACAATCCTAGCGAACCAGCCCATGCTGCAGACGCTGTAGGTCCCTATGCTGCTTCAGCCTTCCCTCCCGTATTGTGCGGCCAGAGAAGTTCAAACAATCTGGAAACTGGAGGTAACAGGTGATTTAGGTCAGTTTCATTCATAAATGCAGACAATCAAGACCTCACGGCAACACTAACACCTCTTCTTCTGTAATAGTCACTGAAGCACAGAAACTTCAAACCCTCCAAAAAAAAAAAAAAAAAAAAATCGAGCCAGGCACCGGATAATGAGGCACAACTGTTGTGTGGAAAGAAAAAAAAAAAAAAAAATTAACAAGGGCTGCGGCAGTGGTGCTTAAGAAGCAGTTTCTTTTATCTAGGCTTTTCTGATAGCCGGTGGCGGACTCTAATCCTGCTCTCTGCTTCATTCGGCTCCGGGGAAGCAGAATGAAAGGGAAACAGAGAAAGAGAGAGAGAGAAAGAGAGAGAGAGAGAGAGAGAGAGGAACCGTGAGCAGCGCGGACTTTTCCTGTACACATGTAGGGAGAGATGACACAAGATCCCACAGACAGGTTTTCCCAACACTCACTAGACTGGCTGACAATGGGAGAACAGGCGAGCTCAACCCACTCCCCTTCCCTCCTGTCACACAACACATGCAAAAAACATCTCATAGAGATTAGAGCTGGGAGCAGAACCCTCCAGCGTGCCTGTGAAAGGCATGTAGCTATAAATTTACTTCCCAAGGCACGCATTGTTTTATAGCCATTTTTAGGTGCAATTTTGATTAAAAAAATCTGAATTCTGCTACCTAATTTACAACTGACACTCATCATATAATTCCTTTGAACTTGTATATTATATGTGTGTATGTATGTGCATATATACACACATATAGATACATGCACATATGCATATTTGTCATTATGTTATCTTTTTCACCACTATAACTTTAACAATGAAGGTTTTAAAGCCTTGTTAGAGATCATTCCCTCTTCCCAACAAACCCCCTTGGCTCAACTACCTAACCCCTTCCCCCGCCCCTCTGCAATTTCAGTGAAGAAATTCCTAGTAAAGCCCATTTCAACAATCAGTTCAAGACAAATATAGGTCCACTGAGGATTGTAAATTACAACTCAAAGGGATACTCAGAATTTAAAAACATCTATGGTTTTCCAGCTTCTGGAATGCTCTGGCTAACATTTGTAATGCATCACATCTCATTAATTAAAGCCACTTCCCTCGTTTGGTAAGGGCAAAGGAAGATGACAAAGTTCACAAAAGTCCCTGCTGAGTGTCAAGGACCAACTTAAAAAGAATCTCTCTGTGTCTTCATGAGCTGGTGAAGGGTTACTAAATTTTCTGTGTCTCGGATGTGTGTGTTCAGGCAGTCACACAGACACTATCACTCCTTTCCTAAATAGGCATTTTGTCTGAGGTGTTTCAAGTTCCTCTTATTTTTCTTTTGACTTTTCTCCAAAGCTGATATCCTTATAAGATCTGGGGGGTTAGGATATACAGATGTTAATAGAGCAGAACTTTCCCCTTTTTACTTTCCAACTCTTTGCCCTACCCGCCCCCCATATAACACACAATTGAAATACAGAAGACAGACCCCTACTTCAATAGTATGGAAATTTCTTAACTGAAAGAAGAGGGTAAGTCTCTCAATTACAAACGTAAACATTTACTGAAAGTGGCTTACTTAGTATTCTTATGAAAAAAGATCTAAGCATCAGCCACTACAGATTTCATGGCCTCATGACTTAGTCTACAAACCAACAGGGAAAGGGCATCTCCTTCCACTCCCCTTTCTGTCTGTTTTCGCTCTGTCACTGTCTCTGTCTCTCGGTCTCCCTCTCTCTCTTTGTGTGTGGGCGCGTGTGCAGGTGGGTGGGTGGAGGAGGAAGAGGATGAAGAGGATTTAAAGGAGGGAGAATGGGGGAAGGGGTGGAGGGATTCTCTCTATTTCACTAGATTGATTCATCAAACTGACCGTATTGTATTTGTCAGTTTCCGCAAGCCTATTGATCAGTCAGTATTGTTAAGAAAATAGAATACAAAAATAATGTTGATTTTACTGATTCCCACACTTGTTATCCTGAGCACTTTTCATGCTCTAGGCAATGGATTAAGGCTACAAGTGACAAGAGGCTTGTCCGTCTTCCATGGATTACTCTCTATAGACATTTATTCTACAGAGGAATTCATGTTACTTTGGGATTATTGAGAGGATTGGACTAATGAATTATCCTTTTGAAATATCACATATAATTAGTTTAAATAGTTTAAATAGTTGCACCATTTTCGTTAATATGTATTTTAACTGTCTTTAAATATTTATTTTTTCTCTAGCTCTCAGTACCTAGGGTAGGGGAGCAAGTTTATATTTGTCAAAACGAAACAGGATAAGCAAATTTAGAAATGTATCCATTTCACTTGCGTAATGTCTAATTCTGAAACATTTTGATGTGTTCCAGGAAAAATGAAAGGTTGTAGGTAAAATTCAGATAAAAGAGGGTCAGAATTGACTCCATGGGGAGGAAAGATATTCAATCTGGATTTTGAACCACAAAATCAGGACAGAGTTATTTAATTTTGTAAAATAAGTAATTTAAATTAATGTTGAAGTCTGGAAATTTGGTAGTACAGGCACCCCATGTTCAGAATTATTCAGAAATAATTAAAAAAAAACTGATAGATTTATCTATATTTGATATTTTTCTTACCCTCTAAATTTTTATGATCTTTGTGTCTTCAAATTTTAGAAAGCTTAATAAATTCATCTTCACATTTGCTTATCTGTGGACATTTTTATTTAAAAATTATGAAAACAGTAAATCCTTCCGGGAAACATAATTGTGTTAGACTGATTAAATTATAAAATAATAGAAAAGTGTAGCCACGCCATAGATATTTTAACCTTAATTAACCAAAAAAAAGAAAAATTACATGCCTGAAAAATACAAAAGTATTTGCAATCTATATTTCTACCTTTTGGGAAGTCTTTGACTTTTGCTGTTTTCAATTTTTTTTCTTATACCCCCGAACAAGTAAAGGATAATGAAGGTTAAACACACTTCTTAGCAGAGGTAGGAACAAGGTAGGGGTGGATCTGTGTGGGTGTTTATTAGAACTTTTCAAAATCTGGCTGTGTGTAAAATGGAATTTTTTTTTTAAGATTTTATTTATTTTACAGAGAGAGATCACAAGTAGGCAGAGAGGCAGGAGGAAGCAGGCTCCCTGCTGAGCAGAGAGCCCAATGCGGGCCTCAATCCCAGGACCCTGAGATCATGACCTGAGCTGAAGGCAGAGGCTTTAACCCACTGAGCCACCCAGGCACCCTAATATGGAAATTTTGACTCACTCACTAAGGAACATCACTCCCCGCTCTGAGGGTCTGTGGCCTAACCTCTGGTATAAGTAAGCCTGCCAACCTTGTCACCTTAGCCATTGATGCTAGTGCATCATTTACTACGCCTTAAAAGTCAGAAATATTATACTGACATTTTAACATTAAATTTTATCCTAAGGCATAAATGAAAAATCTTACTTTGTTTTTTTCTCAAAAAAAAAAAGGAGTCCATTTTCAATGATTCTTTAACTTGCAGTCTCTATCATGTGCTATAATTAACTTTACTTGGAGGTGAATCCCTAATATCTTTGTAAATTTCAATTTTTCAGATGTGATCAACTACTGCAGAGTCAAATTTGAGCAGGTGCTTACTATGATGATCATGCTGTTGTCTACCTTTCTGTCACATAAATCAACAGTTTTTAACCTCGCCCCACTCTATATTGAGATGGATTACAAAGACTTTTGAACGAGAGTGACAGTTTTCTGGGTGGTGTGCTTGATTTTCTAGAGAAACACCACTTCCAACTTCTCAACAGGTTGGTTAAGTTTTGTTTTTCCCCAAAGACCTGTATAGTCAGAGAAGATACATATTAAAGCCTCTCTCCATTGAAAATGTAATTTTGACCCCGGCATGTATTGGATAAAACCAATGTGCTACTTTTTTAAATGCCCACTGTCTGTATTTTATTTGTAGAAACAAATTGGATGGCAACCAACACTGTCATTTAAGAGCAGAAATCATTGTTCCAACTTGTGAGATGGTATTCTACGTGCTTCCTCAGGTTAGAGATACCCTGGATTTTACTGTGAGTGGTAGGAGAAAACTCTTCCAATATTTGTGCATAAAGGAATATAAGGAGAAATATAATTTAGATGTATTTAAAATTTTAGTGGATTAAATAGACCTGAAGTTATGGTGCATTTTGATAAACATACTTGCCTCTCCCTGTAATCCCACTGCACCCCTGTTTTATTGTGGCTGAATAGAGCACTGCTTCCAAAGTGTGTGTCTCTGATAGAAGTAGATGACCACTTCCAGAGAAAAAACTGAGTTCAGAATTTTAGAATGAGTGGGTTAACCAGTTCCCTTTAAGAAGCAACACCAAGAAGGAAACCAATACTAAAAAGAGAAAAAATTTCGGTACTCTCTCCAAGGTGTTATTCAACTGAGTGACATCAAAAACAAAAACAAAAACAAAAAGCAAAACAAAAAACCCAATACTAGTTTCTATCTAACATCTGCTATTTTTTTTTCATCAAGGGATGCTTCACTGCTATACAAGAAAGGCCTGTGATCAACAGAATTATAGCAAATGTCATAGTCTAACATTTGTCCCTGCTCTGACATCTCATGCTGGAAATTCATTTTTAATGAGGGTTTTTCTGGTACAGGGAATTCGAAACCTTTCTTTTTCTAAAAAAGAATTGCGTGGGTGAAAACATTCTTTAGAAGATCAGAAGACATCTTATTAATTGGGCAAACTAAATAGTTGGTACATTATTTGTTGTAGCCAAAAATGATAGATTTGAGAACTACTGTAGTAGTCACTGGGAGCTGGGGACGGCAGGTTAAAAGCAATATTTAAGAAATTAAGTTAAACCTTTAAGAATCTGACCCTTGTGAATGCTTTTAGTATGAGCAACATGTGAAAGCATAGTTGAGAGGAGGAATTGGTAAAAGGCAAAGGGAATTCACTCTCTAGGGAAGCATTAACTCTTCCCTTGCTTTTTAACCTTCCTTACCCACTTACCCCCCTTCAACCTGTTTACCCCCTCCCCAATGGAGATTTCAGGAAAATAAGCTCATCCCTCCTGGAATAATTGTGTAACAGCTTGAAAAAACAAAACAAAACAAAAAAACTTTTGTGTTTTCTCTTGTGACATTAATGCTCATGATACTTTAATATAAATAGGGACTTAAAAGACACCTTATTTTTCAAATGAATTAAAGTGATAAATGTTAGATCAATGCAGGAGACCAAAAACTGGCCAGTTAGATTATTTGTGGCTGCAGATTTCAAGAAAAGTTTAGACAATTAAGGGTATCAGAAATTACAGAGGAAGTTCTTGAATGGGAAGGTGAGGTGGTAGCTTCCCTTTCTTTGAAAAGCTGATTCATGGGGGTGAGTAGGTGAGTTTTATTGAGTTACCAAGTTTGAGTGGGGGATGGAAAAGAGTTACAAAAAAGGGATGCATTAACATTTTGTTTATGGTTAGTATCAGAGCTACCAGAAGTGGCTCAAATCCACTTTATTAGGACCACGAATGATTATTTTTCTAGTCTCTCTTTTGATGTTTTAAATCCATTGTATTTTCCAACATCTTAAAATGTTTTAAACATGGGAGTTTTTCTTTTCCATCTACTTAAGGAACTTGTCTTCACTTATAGCTTCTTTATCAGATTATCTGATAAGTGAATGCAGTGCCCCCAAATATTAACATATTGGAATAACAAAACGATGAAAATATCAACATACCTGCTCCCCCCTTACCTTTTCTTTTAAAGTGAGAGTGTCTACCTCAACTGAAATGGAACAAGAAAGTTTTCAAGTGAGACAAAAATGCCATTGTTAATACTGATCAGTACTGGCCGGGCAGTGAGGAGGAAAAAAGGAGGCGTCCACGGAATACAAATGAAATGAGCAGGTTGACTGTTGAGTGTTTCAGAATATGAAATTATTAATTATTTGGCTTTCAGTAAAGGCATGTCGCACACCCTTTCACCGAATAAGTAAATAAGCAGATCTGTATTAAATAAACAAGACAAAGAAACTATGTATAGGGGCGTTTCAAGGATTACTTTACATCTGACTCAGGCAAAGTAGATGCATATAGTTTCCTTTTGTTACCGCTGAAAAGACTGTTTCACCTCAGATGTTAGGTTTCCTAAAATCTCTATATTCTAGAAACAGGCCTTTTTCCCTTTTTTTCTTTTAATGTTTTTAAAGAGTTTGCAACTGATAACGATGGAGAACAGAAATGCTGAAACCTAGAATTAAAGTTCTTTAAAAGGGTTTATTATAAGGGCAAAAGCAAGTGCTTGGCGGATGGTGACTCAAAATTTACAGTGTATTCTGGTTTTCAAGGGCACAGATTTCTCCAAATTGCAAGAGTTAGGAAGAAAAGACTTTAGTTATTTTCTTCCTTTTCTCTCCTGTCTCAAGTCATTTGGTCCAGTCTATGCATCCTTACTTTGTCCTTTGTGGCATGGGGGCGGGGTTAGAATGATAATGCCAGGTTTCATTTCCCTGTGTTGGCTATGGGAGCAGCTGTCACCTTATGGGAGAGATTAGAAAATATCTTGTTTATTAGCTAACAATTTATTATTATTATCATCATCATCATTAAATGATTTAGGAAGAAAATTCAGATCTTCCCCATTTTTCCTCAGGGCCTATCCATACAAAAAAATCTCTTTGAAAATCAATCAGCATAAATTCATCTTCTCAGGCCTGCTGTACCGTTGAGAGGAGAAATAACATCCAATACGCCCAGCCTTGACTCTTCTTAAATTACAGACCCAAGTTGAAAATAGTTTGACGCAAGGATTTAAATGATAACATGATGATTCCCATGCTTGTTTTTTAAAAGCTGATCCATGGCTTTGATAATTTAGAGCAAAGACCCCCAAATACCTAACAGAGCAAATTTTATAAAACTCCATTTGAGGCATAAAAATAATAATATGAATTCTTTTTGAACTTACAGCTTTTACTAACGAGTGAGTGCATTTCTCATGGTGTCACTTGTAGAAATGACATTTGATTTTTTGGTTTTGATAGAAGCAGGTGGCTTGGTGTTCGGCAATCTCATTTTGACATATTAAATGATTACTACAGATTTACTGATGTTGTGAAATCTATTTTGATTCTGTTAAGCCAAAATAAAAATGTTTAGAGAAATAAGAACACTAAATTTGAGTGAAACAAGCTCAACATGCTAATCTATTTCTTGGGCTGCCAACTCGAGTTTGTAGGCACTTGTCACTGTGTGGATCCGGCAATTCTCATATAGTTCCACAGATCCTCTTGCAATTAGACTCATTTTTTTCCCCAAATTTGGTCACCTTTGAAAACATTTTACTTACCGTATCTCCTGCATTATTTATTTTGTATTTACCCGTTCATTCAACAAAATTTTGAGAATCACGTAGGTGTCAATCATTGTGACTTGCAAAACAAAAGCCAAGTTTTTTGAGAACAGTGATATGTATTCCCAGTAAGGAGCACCAGTTTATCTTTTATTTTTTGTTAACTTTCTACCAGAAAGCATAAAAACTGTCTGCAAAGCTTTCTAAGCATACTTTGGCCTGGAGGGATTTATCTATCTATCTATCTATCTATCTATCTATCTATCTATCTATCTATGTATCTATCTATTTAAAATATAGCTCTATTGCTATTTTCTTTATTTTTTAATTTTTAAAATTTCTTTTGTTTTTTTATTTTTTAATTTAAAATCAATTAATTAATATATAGAGGTTATTCATTTCAGAGGTAGACTACTATTTTCTTTTCATCAAATCCTGTATCCATTTTCATTTCTCATACCCTATCTTCTCTATTATTGTGGAAGACCCTAGCTGATGACAGATTATCTACATATTTTGTTGGATTACTTATGATTATAGGCTATTGTATTCCCCTAAAGTTAATCTGCCTATACAGGATTTTGCATTAGGGACTCAGGATATAAGATCTTAAAAAAAAAAGAAAGAAAAGAAAAGGTCTTGCATGATGTTTCACAATGTTTTATGAGTATTCTGGAAGGTGTCTCGTCTGTGAGTCTATGATGCTGTCTACATATATCTATTATAGCTCTTACTACTTCATAAGTTTCTTCAATATACTTTAATGTCCAAAAGGAGCAGAAAGTTTTAAAATTTTATTTTCAGTGTTCAGCATAGCATTCAGCACAAAGTTTAACCTACTAATTTTTAATGGATTAATTAATTAATTAATTGATTAAGTGTAAGAGGAAAAATGTCCTAGATAGTGAAGGTATTGTGGCTCAGAAATCTCACAACTTTAATAAACAGTGTGGTAGAAATAATTTATTTGCAGATCTAATTGCCCTATATATAAAGGCTCTGATATTAAGCATGTATGGGAGTGAAAACAATAACATTACAGAGAGTTCTAATCTGCTCATTTAAAATGCTGCTAATGTAATGATAGTACAGCTCATGAAAGAGAGTATCTTTGATTCCTCCTTCAAATCATGAGATGTATCATTGTTTTATTGTTTTATTATTATTATTTATACACGGCTATGTATTTCTTCTTAGATTAAAGACCCCTCTTCAGATTTTCTTAGCCTTCAAATGACGGTAGTATGTTGCTAATATAGATGCTAACGGAAATGAGCATTCTAATAGGGTTTCCAAATGTATAGTGTTTCCAAATGGCAGGCAATAAATTCTTTTTTTTCATTAAAAAAATTAAGAATGGTGGTTATAAAACTCGCAGAAAGAAAGCCACCACGACTGTGAAAATGCACATATTAAATGAGACAGGATATGTGGGTTTCTGGCACAAGACCACAATTTGGAGCAATACCAGTGAAATTTTAGTTTCTTTGTCTAGAAATGAAATTGATCATTATAGTTCCCAAAGCCTGTTAAGATCAAACTGGATATCACATTTGGCATTGCCCAATACAAGCACGTCTAGGAAGTCAGGGTTCCTAGGCCAAGCTTCTGCATCCACACCCAAGAGAGCCAGCCTCTGTGGTCAAACTCTGGGCATCAGAATTGAAAATGAGGAGGAGCCAGGGTATCATGTTGGTAATGTTGAGAAAGAAAACAGTGATTCTAAAATGCCCTCTTGGAGAAAGAAAAAAGGACCTCTTCAGAATCCCTGCAGTAGACACTACAGATGTTAGATGTAAAAGAAGAAAGGAGGAGCTGGGCTGCAATTAATTTTAGGGTTTGAAAAATTGTCCTGGAAGTAGCACATGTTAGATTCTAAATGCACCAAATTTACATATCAAGTGCAGCAGGTTTGACCACGGAGAATAAGATCTCGAAATTAGAATACGAAGAGTAGAGAAAGCAGTAGTGAGAAACCATGACTTAGACTAATAAGCATGAGGTTGCCTTTGCTAATCAGCCCGACAACTGTAGGCAGCTGCAGACTGAAGGGGAACAGCACTTCACCTCTGAACAAATTGTTGGTGACTCATTGGCCAGATGTTTATTTGAGATCCTCCACCTTTCACAGTTTGCATAGTACAGAAAAAATTATCTTTTATAGTAAATTAAGCCTTAAATTAGAAGAGGACCCATTACTGGCGCTAAATCCTCAACACGCAAGAGAGTTTTAATAACCTAAGTTGCAAGCTTCGTAGGTTAGTGAGTATTTATGTTTCAGAGCAAATTATTTTCCCAGATAAATGTCATACTTAACTTTGGGAAGCAGAGAAATTTAGGTCACCAGGTGAAACACCTGTATAACTATTATGGGAATATCTCCTGCTACTATTTATATTTTAACTCATTACCTCTCATAGGTCAACAGCACTCTTTAGTATTTTAATTGTTCAAGAGTTTTCCTTCATGCTGTTTTCAGAACACTAGGGAATCTTGATTGGCCAGTAAATGAATTAATTTGCCATTCTAATGGAATGTTTTACTATAATAGTTTCAACAGGAACATTTCTCTTTTACCTTCATTACCGATTAAAATACATTGGCAAAGACCCGACAATGATTAACACAATGATCTTTGAAGAGTTTCTCAAGTCTACAGATGGATACCCACCAACTACCATTTAGATTCAGAAATAAATTATGGATAGCGTAATTTACTAAATAACTACATCTTCCTATTTATTTTTTCTTAATAATTGCCAGAAGTTAAAACATAGCAAACATAGCAAAGTATAAAAATACAATCGCAACAACCTGAATAGAATTACAGTTTCTATTTGTGTGTAAGTATCAGTCCATGGCAAAAACTTTCTAGGCGTACCCGCCACAAGCAGTGGGATAGGTGAGGCAGATTTTAAAGAATGGATCGTGTTCTTTAAACCTACACTGAGTTTTAAAATAAGTCCATGCTGTTGGAGTCCCTCAAAAATGCTGTGTTTCCAACGTAGTTAGCAAAGTTTTCAAATGTGAATTCAATACATGTGGAAAGCCGCTTAGTCTCCCACTAAATTGAGTCTATCAGAAAGTGGTTCAAATGTCACTAATTATTTTATAGGAATAATCATGTTGTAGCTTTAAACAAACTTAAGCTTTAGTCTACTTTAAGACTGGAGTGCCAGGATGAAAATAAAGACCCTTCTGCTGAAATAGACTGGATTGAGTTACATTTAACAAGATGCAGGATGTGGCACTCGAGCTATCTAACAGTGGCGGGCTGTTTGCCACCCCAGCAGCGAGATCAGGTTTCCTTTGCCTCAGACCATTTCAGAATAATTTCATCAAAATTACATGACTGACACTATGGCTTTCTTCTCATCCTGATTTATTGAAATGCTAATATCTCCACAACACATTTACGCGTTAAAAGTATTCGAAAAGAGAAATCAGCCAGCAATTTTACACTGGGAATTTAAAAACTTAGTTCATTGCACACAGAAGATGCCCTTTTATTTACTCTAAAAAGTTTTCCTTGATTGTTATTCTTTTTCTATTTTTTTGTGTGTTTTCATTAAATAGGCTTTGCGATACTTTCTATCATCCTTTCTCTCAAATGTGAAAATGGGTAAGAGATATTTTTTCCAGGTGTAATATTGTAGTAAACATTAGCATTACAGTTAAGTATTTCCTTCCCTTGTTTCTTCTATCTATAATTTGGTTAGTCCCCTCTTTATAGCAAATTCTCTATAAAGTCATGCAAAATAATTTATCTTAACTGTAAATCACCACAACCACCATTATGTTGCATTATGAACTAAATCTTTATATGTATGTGTTATGTTTTGAGCATATTTATTCTTTCTGTCAGTTACGTGTACATATCATGAATATATTTGTCTTTAATACCACTTTAATTACAGGACATTTCAATGGTGAGGCTCATGTGGGCTGTTTCCTGTTAAGTTCCTAGTGCAATTCCTTTCACACAATGGGTCCCCCATAAATGTAAGTGAATGACTTCCTGACTATTGTCATGGAGATGCAGGATGGGTTTGGTAGAAGAGACAAAGCTGGCTGTCAAAACCGTTATTTTCAGAAGAACAGCAAAAACAGGCATTGAAAGAAATCTGAAGGTCTTCAGAAGTACTCTGCCCATTCTGTCAAAAACGGATTCAAAGAATTTCGTGAATTCCTGAGTCCACGATTGGTGTGAAAAACAAATCTCAGGATTAAGAAAAAAAATAATTGGTCAATAACCATTTGTTTATTTAAAAAAGAAAAAAAGAGCAAAAATTGTTATGTTTTAAAAACTATATTTAACTGAAGAAATTACTGTGTTCTCATGTGGGATATGTACAAAAGTATTTTGTAGTAGGGTGATGAAATATCCTTAAATAACAGAATTTCATTAGGTATAGGTTTGACAGAAATGGCTTTCGTTTTGCCCAGTTCTTTGACCTATAAGCTAAATATCAGGTGTTATAACATTTAAGAGGTAAGTCTTCTTCCTGTGGAAGTAGGTGTGGGAAAAATGTGTCACCCTTTTCCCCTGAGATTGGTGGGGCTGTTGGTGAGGGAGGCATGTTTCCCTTCAAATACACTGGAACAATGCTGCCACAAGAGAAAAAGACTGTGTAAGTAAAAAGGACCTTAAAACAGTGAGATAATGAGGGGTTTGAATTAAGTGAATATCTTTTCTCCACAGATTATAAAACATGTTAGTCTTATGTATTTTTAAAGATTTTTTTCTTTTTTTAATTTGACAGAGAGAAACACAGCCAGAGAAGGAATACAAGCAGCAGGAATGAGAGAGGGAGAAGCAGGCTTCTTGCCAAGCAGGCAGCCCGATGCGGGGCTCGATCCTGGGACTCCGAGATCATGACCTGAGCTGAAGGCAGAGGCTTAACCACTGAGCCACCCAGGTGCCCCTATTCCTATGTATTTTTATATGCATGCTTATATAAGTACATCTGCATATATGTCTATATGTAGAGTTGTACATGTACACGAACACATATATACACACATATCAGATATAATCAACAAACATTTATTGAACTTCTGTTCCAGGCACTATGTGAAGATATTAAAAATTCAAAAACAAACGAACACGTCTCCTACCATAAAGTTCTACAATTGAGTTGAGGCGGCAGTGTTAATGTTAGCCTTATGGAAATACACCAACAGTCTCCTAGATGCCATTTAGTTATGAACTAAGACATAGACAAAAAATCATTACTCTTGTTATTTTAAAGTATTTAGCAAGTCTGACATAGTTTTCAATGATATGTAACAAAATAGTTTGCTTCTTTCTCTAATAATACAAACTCGTGTGATTTCTGGCATCTTAAAACAAGTGGAATGGTTGGTTCACTCTGACCCACTTCCTTACTCTGAAGTATTACTCTCAGATTTCAGTCTTGGAAAAAGTGATAAAAGCTATTTTCTGAAATCAGACTCTTAGGTCATGGAAAACGGCAGGTTCTTGCTTAGTGCCTTGTAAATAGGTCTAAAGGTAAATACTATCACCTGAGTCTCATTACAAGAAATGGATACTGTGTATATTCAATTTTCTAAAAATAATATTCAACATCTAAACAGTATGTTGTTTTACAAGTGATGGACTAGTGGCCTACATGTATTGATTAAATTATAAATATTGAGAAAATTATTTTCTTTGTTACTAATATTTGCACTTTAAATTTCTTTTTCTTCTGAGTAGTGTGTTTCATATTTCCTGGACATGAAATGTCACTTTTCAGACCTCCATTTTGTTACATATACTGGGAAAAAAATCTGTAATAAAACTGCAAAGCAGAAATGAATGTTCTGTAACGACTCATTGAATACATTAATTTCAGAGATGAGCCTCTCAGTGGTCCGAATAAGAGTGACAATAACAAAAAGATTCCATTATTTAACCATTTCACATGGGGGGGTGAATATGTTGAAAGCAATGGGTGGGTGTCTTCTCATACTTGATCCAAATACATGGATTATATTTCTAAAGAATAAGTAAGGATGCAGGCAGTAGATTTGAGGAGAGAAACTCCACATGAGTCCTATTTCCGGCTTGGCTACTACCAATTATGCTATTTGATAATGAATTTCTTGAGGTTTCAAATTCCTTCTCTATAAATGAGTTAGCTGGACTAGATATACTCTATCTTTGGTTCCTTCTACTGCCTAAAATACTGCATTCTAAAGTGTATTTCCAAACCACAGCGTGAAATTTATCATTTAAAATATTAGCAATATTTAATTATTTTGGAAGTAAGAATCTAATGATTCATATTGCTCCATTTAAAATCATAATTTCATTTGGAGATTAGAATGTAAAAAATATTATTTACTGCTATTGTTAAAATATTTGAAATATTTATAATAGCCCCAATATCAACATACTAACCTATTAAATAAAACACATTTATCATATACTTTCTGTTCTAATCCATGAAGTCGAAATGTGAGCCGAAGATCAAGACCACGGTTCTGATGTTAAATGTAGTTGGTATGATGCAGAAAAGTTTGGCTGAAGAAGTTTCTAGAGAATGTTTATTATTCCTACCATTTTGGGAACAAAAGTCAAATTTCTTCCTCAGAAAGGATTAACAGAGACCAAATGCACATGTTCAATTTACCTTCCTCTCATTTTGGTTACACTGAGATATGCATTGGACAGGAAGGCCCAACAGTACTACCGATGATAACTTTTATTCAACTTATTTCAATGGGTCTTTATCATTCATTTGCAGGTAGTTGCTAGGGGAAAGACAAAAATGGTGATTGCTGCCTCTGAAAAGGTCCTATTCTAGTAAAAGGAAAGTGACATGAAAAGAAAATACACACTAATTGTTCCCATAGCACAGAGGATAGGCATTTAGCCCAACGAGAATTTTACAGAGGCTTTCTGTGGGAGATGGTGCCTGAGCTGGGTCTTAAATGATGAGTGAGTACAGGAAATGGGAGCAATTTTGCCATTAACAGGGTGTAAATTGCAAAGAGGAGAGGGAGGAGAAATTGGCAGGGGCCAAATCAAAAGTGATCTATAGAGTCACACTTAAATGATTCTAACATAGGTGACGACAAGACACGGAAGGACTTTAAAGAGGAGAAAGCCATAGGTAGATTTGTATTTTAGATAAATGAGCCTAGTTGCTGTATGAGGAGATAATTACCAGCAACAATGAGGAAGGTAGAAAAGCTAGGTAGGTTTCTATTATTAACAGTCAACACCAGATGTGACAAGGCACCGAATCATGGTAGTAGATTATGGAGAGGAGACAGAAGTCAATCAGGTAAATATAAAAGAGGCATGCTAGGGGAAACTTTGATAAAGAAAAGAATGGAAAAGTGAAATTTCACAATTCTTATACTGTTCTTACAATATTATAGTAGCCATGACCATGGAGTGAATGGATAGAGCCATTAACTGATTCAAGTAAAAGAAGAGGAACAGATATGCCTAAGGAAAGACAAGAGGGTTCATTGTGAACCTGATGATCTTAAGAAGATTATTTTATGTACACATAGCCAGCATGGCAAATTAGTGTAAAGATCAAATGCTAGACACAAAGACAGGGATATATATGGAAGTCAGGATCAACGTAGAGAGAAAAAGTTGGCTGAGGCAGAACTTGGATGGTAGTATGGAACAGACAAAAGAGGAGAATCCCAAATAGGAAAATGGGACAAATAACCAGGGAAGGACATCCAAGTAGAAACTTTTAAGAAGGTCAGCCAGATATGGGAGAGGGACACAGTACGTTGAAAAGCAGCCCTGCCCTGGGCAAGAACAGAGTTGGTGGGGGGAACAGAATCTGAATTACAGAGGGTTTGGGGAAGACGAACTACAGGAAAAATAATGAACTAGTAATTAGCTGATTTTGGCTAACTAGCTCTCTCCCTTTCTCAAATATGAAACACGATTTAAAAACTCTTTACCACCCTTGAGTTCTGAATTCACAAGTACTGAAACATCTACTCAGAAGATGGAAACTACTGAGAACACAATTTTCCTTTACTGTCCACCACATTGGGGAAATTAAATCTCCTTTCTTCCAAATGATTTCAATTTATTTCTGCCTTCTCCCCCCCAAGTGTAAAAACAGGTTTCAAGAGTAGTTCTCACACAGAAATTGACTCACTGGTTCACAGTGTAATAATATTACATCCTTAGCTTTTACTCTAGGCTGATAAAATGCATGATCTTACAAACTGTACTCTTCCAATGTCTGCAAAACCACTATTTTTTATACTAATCAACATCTCAAATGATAATACAGAGAATAAAGTCCTCCAAGAATTTAGTGCCAAAAGAAGCTTTTCTCTGATAAATAACTAATACACTTGTTCTTATCATTCAATAGACACATATTTCCTTTTAACTTTCGCTGATGAGAAGTTTAAAATGACATTTAATGCTCACATGAAGTAATCAGCTTTTTCTACTTTCTGGCTTCTGGAGAGTACCTTTGCCTTTCTTTTTTGTGTGTTTACATTCTGTTCAGTCATAAACATGCATGTGAGTGTACGTGTGCCTATTTACTAAGGTCCCCTTTAAGTGTCATGAAAATAAAAGGTGCAGTTAACAACCATATAAATAACAGTAATAAAGCACTTGGTCAGCGTTTTATTTCACTTTTTCTTCATTTCTTTTAAAGGTGCCTTTTTCCTCCCACCAAAACTCATGCATGTATTGTTTGAAAAAAAAAAAAAACAACGTAATTTGGGGATGGTAGTATTTTAGTTAAAGATACAATTTCTATGAGTTTTTCCTTTTATCAATATTTCCTTTTTCCATCGTACACTTAGTTCCGAGGAAAGAGATATAACAATTTAATTCTGGTTTGAAAGGCATTGTTAGTTTATTATGCTTATCTTTATTGTTTCATTATATAATCCTGAGTCTGATATAATTAATACAAATATCAGGAATTGTTTTCTTACAGGACATTTAGCTGCACTGACAACCACTTAAGACTGTAATCTAATTGAACTGATTTTACGGCATTCTCTTCTAATATTATAATAGCACACATCTTGTGTGTGCTGCCCTTATGCCTCATTTTCCCTAAATGGAATTTCCTAAGAATTGTGTTAAGAGTGGCAGGTGCAGATAAAGGAATACCAATTATATCCAAAGTATGGAAAGCTTACAGTGTGAGTATAGGCATGAGAACTGTAGAGGGGTGTTTGATATAACTAGCAAACCTGCTTCTTTCTATAAGAAATCCCAAGATATTCTAGTGACCAAATCCCTTCCCATCCTTCATGACCCATCTCAAATGTCATCTTGTTTTTGAACCCTTCCCTAAAACTCTACCCAGTCGTCTGTGCCCATTTCTGGATTCCTGACACTCTCTGTTCTTAGTGACTATAATGGAATCACAAAATATGTTGTAATGATTTGTGTAAGGATTGCCTTCCTTCCTTTCCTTACAGGGAAAAGTTATACCTTCTTTGCCTTATAAACTAAGCAGTAAACATATACCAGGTACTCAACAAAGGCTTTTTTTGGAAAGCTGAAATGCATGACCAAAGGATAGAAGAAGGCAGACGTTTTTGGTGAACACTGCAGAATAAAAGGGACGATGAGAAATCACTGTGGATGTTAAATATTTCACTTTCTGGATATTCAAGGTAATTACAGGATTAGTGTGGTAACATTTCTCCTGATGGCACGAGGTGGAAAGAATAAGGGCTCCAGGCGGGATCTGAAAAGTAGGGAAATGAAACACAATCCTATGAAGCCAACATTAAAACATTAAATTAACCCAGTGCCCTGAAGTCAAGATGCAAAATCACCTCTAAAACATCACATAACTCCCAAGACAACAAACAGATTGAACTGAAATGTACAAATCACTAGAAGTGACAACAGACATGGAGGCACCAAGAAGGAAGACCCTCAGCCAACTCATGGCAGTGTGCAGCACTTCAATCTCTCCTGGACTTTCATCTTCTGAAAAGGGGAGGTGGACCCAACACATGAAAATTAGGCAAATAGATGCAAATACGCTATGTCCTCAACAGGGTGCCCTTCAACACTGAAGTATGTTACCGTCTGCTCTTTTCTTGGCTCCAAGCATTTCATTTGTAAGGCACGAGATTGTCATAAAAATATGAACAACACATGTTTTGTGACCTTTAAGTTTCTTATTTTACTTTAATAATATATAGTCTGATGGAATCCAATGTAAAACATGCATCAGTTTTCGATTTCCCACAGTAAGCCGGATACCAAACTAGAGATATTCACATATGATATCTTTAATTCTCTGCAAGACAAAAGTTTTCCCATTTTACTGATGATGAAACTATGCCCTGGGCAAAGCAAATAATGGGACATGTGACCAAGAGCTCATATTGTAATTTATGTACTTAGAATTCGTTTGGATTTATACTGGTATATCAAGTCAGATAACACAGTTATGGTATCAGATACAAAAAGGACTTTAAAAAAAATCTAATTGCACTGAGAAACTAGGCAAATGTGATACCAGCACTGACGTTTTTCCAACTACATTTATTAAAATGATAGAATCTTACGCTCACAAACTGGAATGTTAATGAGAGAACGTATTACTCCAACTTTATGCACACAAGGGAATCGCTGAGAGTTCCCCTAAGCTCTGCATTTTTGAATGCCAATAATCAAGAGCCAAGAGGGCTTTTTTTTTTTTTTTCCTCCTATGCCTGCCATGCTGTTGCCCCAGATAGTTTGTTGTTTTTTTTCCCTCATCTACTTTTAGGGATCCACTCCCACGGTATAATCTCAATGAGGCTGCATTTTCCCTGAGCCCCCATTTTAAAACTGTAACTGTTATTTCTGTTCCCTAACTCTGATCTATTTTAATTTAGAGCTCTAATTTTCATCTGACAAATTATTTATTTTACTTATGTAGATTCTGTTTGTCTTCTCCCTTTAGAAAGTATTCTCCATGTCTAGTCTGTTTTCTTCCATAACCCTGGCATCTGTAACTAGGTAGGTGTAACTAAATATTTACTAAGTGAATGAATTCTTTTTTAAATTAAAAAATATTTTATTTATTTATTTGACAGAGAGATAGATCACAGAGAGGCAGAGGGAGAGAGAGAAGCAGGCTCCCTGCTGAACAGAGAGCCTGATGTGGGGCTAGTTCTCAGGACCCTGAGATCATGACCTGAGCTAAAGGCAGAGGCTTTAACCCACTGAGCCACCAGGTGCCCCTAAAAAAAGTCTTTTTTTGAAAGAGAGCATGGAGGAGCATGGGGGTGGGGGAGACAGTGAGGGGATGAGTAGGTGCTGGGGGCAAGGCAGAGGGAGAGGGAGAGGGAGAATCCTAAACAGGCTGCACTCCCAGAGTAGAGCCTGGCTCAGGGATCCATCGCACAACCCTGAGATCATGACTTGAGCTTAAATTAAGAGTCCCACACTTAACTGACTGAGCCACCCAGGTACTGCCTCAATGAAGGAATTCTTAAAACATCCAGAAGTACAACCATGGAAAACTAAAGGATTTATTTTTCATTCATTCTGAAACAAGTATTTCATTCTTTCTATGCCACCTAGAAAACATGCAATCTTTTTAAGAGAAGACTGTGATGTCAGTTTTTAAAAAATATTATTTCCTTAAACTTATAGATGACTACTAAATATTAATACATTCATTAAACAAATACAGATGGTGATCATTTTTATTCCATATTTAAAAGAGATTCCTCTGGCAGTAAAAAACAATCTACCTTTCAGACTTTCTTATAAGATAAAAGAGCAGTTGGGAAAGTAGCTGTTTGTATTAAGATATTAAGAATCTATGGCAAATATATTTTTAAAGTATTTTGTCCAAACCTGACCCCTTCTCAAGTTTAAATCATACTGACTTTTTTGGTCAGATTAAAAGAGCCCAACAGAAGACTAAATTCAAGTTATGCCACTGAGAATAAGAAAGAAATTGTGTAACAGTCATTGCCTCTGAGTCATGTTAGGCAGAATGACAAATGGACAATAATACACATAATGACATGGCAGTCTTTGGCTTTGCACAGAGGTCCATAAATATTTTGCACATGCTTGGAATACATGGACGTCCAGTTGACAGGCTCTCCAAGAAAATTCTAAAATTAGATCCCAGATCTAAATTGGTATCAGGAATTTAATAAAAAGGGATGTCCTCACTGGCTTTTAGGTCATTATACAAGTAGTCCTCATTGTGTTTTATTTAGCATTGTCTTGCAAGCCATTTTTAGAGAAACAGAATACAAAGAAATGAACATTAAGGCAGTGATTCTCTTCCCCTCATACTGCAATCAGTTTGAATAACAGTGGATATGCGACTCATGTTAATTGTGCCAAAACAGCAGCAGCATGAATGCTAAATTATTCACCATGTTCACAAACTGTCAAATGGGGCAAATAGCCAACTATTCAAAATAATTGCAAAAAGATTGGCACAGCTGTAATGTGTTTTCCCTGTATAGTCCATATTCTCCTGAAACCAATATTCAATTCAATGAAATGAATGCCTCTATTTGATAGACAAAAATTTAGATTTCATTCATAAGCGTTTGAAGCAAAAATTAATTAACTCATTTGTACTATAATTTCCTCCTCTCTAATAATTTAAAAATACCAAAATATTTCCAGATTAGGAGAAATTAGCAATAAAAAGTGCACTCTCAAATATACATTGTTGATGCGTTGAGATGTGCTTTGTCGCCTATCATTAAAAGGGAACAAAATTATTATTTCTAAATTGCAGGCCTCTTTATTTTTATGGTAATGAACATGCTTGTAAAAAAAATCAAGTGTGTAAAAATTCAGCTCCCATTCTAAATTTTACGTTTAATATTGCTTGCTAGCTGTGCCATGTGCTATGGTGTATAAATGGGTTACATTTCAAAAAGAGGAGGGAGAGGGGGAAGAGCAGATAAGGAGGGAGGGATGGAGGGAATAGGGAAGAAGTCAAAAGACCCAATGTTTAAAATCTCTTTTTAAAAATATCTTCCCCTGGGAGCTTAGATCTGTCCTTTATCCTTTTTAGGCACCCATTCTTCTTGCAAGTAAAAAGAGAGATGTGAATAAAGCTACACCTAATTTTACAATTTGAATGCCACATCTAACTTCCATACCTACCAATAGCCGGTTACTACTATAGAATTGACTTCAAAATATTTCCCACTCTGGGGACACCTAAAGCGTGGAGCACTGGGTGTGGGGAATAGGGAATGAATCTTGGACTACTGGAAAAAAAAATTTAAGTAACAATAAAAAAAGAAAAGACAAAAAAAAATATTTCCCTCATAACGTGTTACACAAATAGCCTAAAATGAAAAATCCTAAAGTTATTTTTATAAAGGACTTTTGAAATTTGCTGAGGATTTTATAAAAAATCTGCAGTGGTTAATAATAAAGGAATATTTAAATGATGATGAATATGTATTTAATAATGACGGAAAATGAAGAAAATATGATTTTTATATAGTAAATTTTCTTGATGGAAAGATCTCAAGAAGAAATTTAAATTTAATCTTAGAGAAATGAGAATGATGAAAATATGATGCTTTTCTATAAATTCATATGATATGATTTTGGCTTTATCTCTAAAACAGGAACATGATGTTAATAGGCAAATTTATGCTAATTCTTAATCTGAAGTACTTATATATTTTTACTTGAAGTTACTGCCTCCATCTACGCATGTTGTTTTTGCTGTTAAGAATACTTGTGCCATGCTATAATAATGGCATTTTAGAAGACCAGTATGTAAGATTTCTTTTTTTTACCCCAGAGTGTTAATACATTGCAATAAAGGTAGTTCATCATTAAAATAAGGTCAGATAGATGTATATATATTTACGAAGTTGAGAAATGTAAGAAAGCTTTTTTCCTATATCAGATTAGTAAAAAGACATTTTTCTCACACAATGTTAATTAAGTGACTTTCATATTTATATAAAGAAGTCCAGGTGTCATTCTATATATAATTTAATAAAACTTTTACTTAGAAAACATTTTTCTTAAATGTTAGGTTTTATGACAGACTTTTAATTAATTAATTAGATTACAACAGACTTCTAGATAAACTGTGTATTTCAGGATACCATCAGGAGAAATCTTTTCGAAAAGTAAACTGAGGTATGGTTTCTAATCATGTGCTGCCTCTCCCTATGGCAGGATTACAACTGCCTGCCCCACTGAAATTCGGCTTAGTCATCTGATTTGTTCTGGTCACTGCAAAATGAGCAATCCTGCAGCAGCTCCTGGTTCTACCACCTCTCCTGCCTCAGGTGAGGCTGCTCCTTCAACTTCTAACCCAAGTGAAGAAGACTCAGAACAGAGATGGAGACAGCTCACAAAAAGGTATAAAATAAACAAGACCGAAGTCTTTTGAGGTTTCAGGTTTTTTATTACAGCATCAATTTTAAGCCTAAAATGACTAATATACTGATACTGTCCCATCTTAGCCTACATGAGGATCGTTTTATAGTTCTTAACGAAAGTCTATTTTTAAATGTTTTCCATTTAAAATCTCCATAGTTTGGAACATTTATGGCATTATTCCTTGATGTGCATTTGAAGAAATGAGTAGAAAATTAAAGATGCTTTATCATAACAAAAAGAGGTGTGTCCCAACAACTAAGTTGTATCTATTACTCCAATCTAGAGAGCTAAATGAAGACAATTAGAATTCTTTGCCTTCTGCATTTAGATAGGTTAAGGATCATTAGCAAGTAATCACTAATTCTCTTGCTTTCACATACAAAATGATGTATACCAGAGATAAAATTATCTAAGAAAAATTGCTTAACTTTAAGGAGAGAGTTATTTAATACTTTATAAATTTGAGACAATACTTTTTAACCCCTAGATACTTTCAGAAGTATCAAACTGAGTACTGAAAATTCCAAAACTATTATTTTGTGGTCATTATGAAGTCATTAAATTTGAGTTTACACTTTTCAGTCAGCCATCATTAAATAATGGAAATGAATTTCTTAATTTAATTTTTTATCATTAATTTAATTTTATCATTGAAGAGCATAAAACCTAAATATCAGAAACAATGATAGCTTAGGGGTTTCTTTTAATATAAATGTTGTTATCTTGAGTTTTTGACAGGAAGGACTAGATTGTATAGTAAATTTAAAAAAAGACATAAGGCAAAAAAAAAAAAACGAAATGAGGCATTGGTGATATTTAGACATACTTAGAGATTTAGAGATATTTAAATAGTTTACAGTAATATAATTGTGACATTTGGTATAATCTTACTTCCCTATGTCTTTTTCCTTTAATTTTTCATAACTTAGAGCAATCGACTCTAAGCGGTGAAGTAAAATTATATTTTATAGTTAACCTCCCTGTCATATTACTCTGGGCTCACCCATCTTCAATTCTGTTTATGTCACGCTTTCCTGTCTTAGGATCCCAACAACAAAGTGATGCAGAATGCAAAATAAGATATTTTGCATAGGGCTTACTTACAAAGGAACTATTTGTAAAAATGTTGGTATAGAGGACACAGAAAGCACTAAATGGTCCACTTAAAGAGTTTGAATATACATACTTCTTTCCCTTTGGGTTGTAGTAATGGCTCCACATCATTAACAGAAGACTGATAAACCAGTGAGGATGATATCTGATTAAGATTATCTTCAATGAAAAGTAAAGGACTTTCAGTAAAGATGTTACAATAATTATTTTTTTTTGTTGCCTCTAAGAATGCTAGTTCTTACCCCACTCCCTAATAAAATGGATTGATTATGCAGGGCCTAGCAAGGAACAGGAAGTAAAGATGTCTGACAAAATGTCCCTAAATCTAGTCCTCAGTATAGTATGAAAGGTATGAACTTTTCTGAGGATATTGAAATGTACAGAGATGCTATGAAAGTTCTAAGCATGACAACCATAGTACCCCCAAAAGTACCTGGAGAACTAGCCATGGCATTTTCTCTGGAAGCTTGACCTTATCATATACACCAATACCATTAAGCTCTGCTATGATGATATGACTCTCTAGAGTACTATTTACTATACAATCTAGTCCTTCCTGTCAAAAATTCAAAATAATAAGATTTATATTAAAAGAAACCCCTAAGTTATCATTGTTTATGATATTTAGGTTTTATGCTCTTCAATGATAAAACAATCAAACAAAAATTAAACTGAAATGTGTAAAGGAAGTCTGACTTCAAGTTTTATATCTGAGACACTAACCATAGCCTCTAAACTATGAATATCATATCACATTTCCAACTTCTTATATTTACAGAAAGTAGAAGGGCAGATCACCAAAGACAAATACTTAGACGTAAACCAGGACACCAAGACCCTTCTTATACCCCACAAAATAAAATATGGAGGACTGGACACATGAGAAGAGATTCAAGCAGGATACTCCATCAGTTGCAATATAATGAGCAGAAAAGATGGGAGGAAAAAACCCCCAAGACAATTAAAATCTCATACTGCCTTTAGCAATTTGGCACAACTGAGAGGCTTGGAAATGACAGCTGCTGACAAAGCAACCTACAAGGAATTAGTTTTATTTTTGTTTCAAAACTTAGTATTAACTGTGAGCATAGGATAGATTTTCCCAAAGCATATGTGTACAAATTTCACATAGTCATCAGTTATTTTTCAAAAATGCATTATAGTTAGTTTCAGTATAGAAAGGTTTATTGGTTTTAAATTGATATTTTTTGGCCTCATTCATTTGCTCATTAAATCATCCTTTAAACTCATAATACCTACCATGTGTGACACCTGTGCTAAGGCAATGGTTCTCCCAACTGGCTTTTCATTGGTACGACGGGCGTGGGGTAAGTGGGGGCGAGGGGGGAAGTTTGTTCAACATACAAATATACAGGAAGTCACTCTGCACTTTCTGATTCAGGGTCCAAAGGCATGACGCGTAATCATCTGTTATTTTCAGTAAGTTTCTCAGATGGCTCTTCTGCCACAGACACACAGAACATTAGTTGAAAATGGTTCTGAATAGAATATCTTCTTATCCTTACAGAATCTTGACACATCATGCAACAAATATTTTATAGCAAACTCCTTCATCCTGGCAACACAGGAAGCAGGTGTAGACTGAGAAGATATGTGTATGTTCACTGAAAGGTTGAGAATTGAAGACAGAGAAGAGGAGGAGGAATGCTGACATTAAGGAAACTGCCATGGTCACAGCAAGCTTCATGGAACGTTTTCAGGAATGAGATAGGAAGAAAAACCATCAGAGTAATACAATTGGTTTGTCACCTTTCTATGTTTAGGGATGTGTGTGTCTGTGTGTGTATACTTGCCCAATGTGTTACATTGGTCTGGAAACTCTCCCTTTGTGATTAATACAGAGATTAGTCCTGATGTAGCTCAAATCCTACCAATAATGTTTCCAACTGTCATGATTTTTTTCCCATTTTAGAGGAAAGTAGGCTTATTTGGTGGGACTACAGATAATTGCATCACCACCACCTAAAATTTAAGTTAGTTGGGTTTCAAAATTCAACTCAACATGATTGTGTGTTTCTATATGCAATGGTTAGCCAGTACAATGGGGATTTTAAATAGCACATGCACAGGCTCTGAAAGGGTATAGTTTATATCTATGTGAAAAGCTAAGGCTTCAACATATGAAACCAATATGGGGAATAAAGATAATAAAATTAACATGACATCCAGAGAATTTCAGATATCATGAACTTTAGGAAAGATAAGATGATATCACAGTTTAGAAATAAAATAGAAATCTTATCTTAACTGAACCCAGTTGCAGGGTTCACTAGTAAAAAACCTGAGACTTGTATTATATGCTTCTATTGAAATAAATATTCAGGTATATATAAGGTTAATTACAGAATGAAATCTTGCCAAAAATGAGAACCAATATGTGAATAAAAGTACATGGGCAAGAAATATCTTAAAAGGCTTCTCCAGAAATGTGTCAAAAATTAAAAGGGAGATAATAGAATACTTTACCACAATTACATTTTTCAAATGTTAAGCATAAAATAATTTTCTTTTGCATTTCCCCCATATTCCACTCAATCATTCACTTGAAGATAATATTTACTTCCTGTTCTTCATGTTCTATTTTTAACATTAATTTAAAGATGATTAATTTATACTGAAGGATGGAAAACAGAAGTCACTTATGAGATAAGTGATTCCCTTAAATCAATTATTCATGTTTTTTCTAGCCAAAGATTTAACTTAAAAGACGTGAGTTCTACAAGTATTTCTACTTCATAAATTATAGAAAAATCAAGAAAAAATTTCAAATATTCAAATACTAATTTTATTTTCTGTGTGACACAAAGGAATTTTAGGTCTTTTTTACAGCCCCTCAAATTCTCCAGATTTAATTATTTATAAGAAATCGTATGGTAAATATACCAGAGAGTAAAAGGTCACTTAATCTTTTGCTCTATTTAGGTTTTAAAAAACAAACAACACCATGATAAATGAGCATTGACACAAAGCTAAAACATTCCCATGAAAATATAGGTTATGAACTATATACAATCCACTAACAAAGACAGAGGCCATTCCACTCTAGTTTTTGTATTGTTTTTTTTTTTTTTTTTTTTTTCCCTTAGAGCCTGTGTGAGTACTGAGAGAGAGAGAAAGAGAGATTTAGGACACCTTGAGCACTCTTTCAAGTACCACTAATGAAATAAATAATATTTGTTGTCACATCACTCACTGGGAGGTGGATGTGACTTCATGCTTATTAATTTGTCACTCTCCAACTGAATGATGCCTCCCTTAGTACACAGACCTTTTCCCAACAGCTGGTAACTACTCAAGTAGAAGTTAATTGAGTCATTGGTTTCCCCTTGAATCTGTGAATGTTTGGAGATTGTGAGCCATCAATACTGCATGTAATAAAGTAATAGTCCAATTCCTATTATGAAAATAAGTTGAGCCTGCTTTATATTCTACTCTGGTGTATGTACTGGAAGTCAAAGTCGTTAGAAGGAAGAAAACTTGGGAAGAGAAGAATGAGGAAGTATAGAATGAGAACAGAATTCTTATAGGACAAGTGGGAAATATTTTAAAATAGTATTTATTGTGCTTGAAACATCCTGATTTATTTTCCTGCTTTATAGTCAATCAGCAATTTCTATATCTTATAATTTTCAGTTTCAGATGAAATATAATACTAGAAAAGCATCATGCAGACTCTAAAGAGAGAAGTGTGATCAGGAGATCTGGTTGTAATCATAGCTCTGTATTACAGAGCAGCACGTAAGTAAACATTTCAGCATAACTCACACACTGTGCTTAATCTCAATAAGCCACAGGTTTCTCTTCCGGAAACCAAGAATAACACATCCAGAGTTGCGGTAAGAAATTAAAAATTCTTAAACAAACTTATCTATTTGGAAATGCAAGTTTATTCCTTTTGAGCGCCGTAAGATGGTAATAAAGCAGATTCTAAAAGTCTGTCGTTCTACCATTAGTGGAATATCCTTTTGACAACCAGGAAAGAATGAATGCATAGGAGGTTGCCAGGGCTTCCTTTACGGGAAGTGAGTCCCTGTTTATAAACCAGAGAGATCAGTTTCAGTGACTCAGCTCATGCAATATACTCATCACCTTTGCTGTACCAATCATGTGCTTCATCAGTGAAACAAATCTGAGGGCTGGTGTGAACACCCTGGTCCTATCAGGAAAGGCAACGCAGACACACTCAAGCCTTGTGTGCTCTACTCTTCAGAGAAACACCCGAGAAACCTGCCCATCAGGATGCGGGCACAATAGTATAGAATCCTAGGCCACTGGCCTGGTATAATAGAAGAGAGTGGGAAGAAAAGATAACTTGCTGTCTTCTTTACAAGCAGCCGCATGAAGATTAATGAGCTAATTTCTGAGAAGCACTTAAACAGTTGTGGATGCCAAGTTTAAACATTATTATTTATTAGTTGGCTGTGTGGTAAATTTCCCCTGAGAGCATGACTGAAAGCCATATAGAAATGTATCTTCTTATTCAGCTTCAATATACATACTGTATATAAGGTAGATTTTAATTGTGCAAGCGCATTTGGAAAGATAATAAATCACCTCAAAGTGAGTCTCAGGGTGAAATGATATCTCTCCAAGTATGTAAGAACGTTCCGTATTCAAGGGGTGGCAAGTCAGAAATGAACTATTGAATAAGACATTCTGTTATCTCTATCCCTAGGGAACAGGATTCAGGACAGGGAACATAAATTCAGAATGGTGCTGTTGTGAACAGGAAAGGTGTCAGAAATCACACATTTTGCCATGGACTTCCCTATAAGAAAGTCTTTAAAGAAAATGTCTTTAAAAGTACAAGCTGAGCCCATAAATCTTTACAAAAAAACAAGGGCTGGGAGAACCAGACTTGCAAATATTCCACAGAATTTTCAAAGCACTTCAAAAATTTGTCTGTAATAAAGTTACAAGGCATATCTTACAAGAATAAATGTTCATGCACTAAAAATCACATCTATAACTTTTTTAGTGTAGCTTGTTGCCTACTAGAGTTACACAGCTTTTTTGAAATATTATTATTATTTAAGATAGGCGTGATTTTTAAAGTGCCACCCCAGAGCTGGGCAAAGATTTATAGCCAATACCATGGTGGTAATATATTCCAATTAAAAAATAAAGAGCCAAACACTTAAAATCATTCTGCATAGTAGTTCAGAGCTGTGTTCCTAATAAGTATCTGATTCCCACTCCCCAAAAACTACTAGTTGAAGCTAAAAGAAAGCAACGTGAATTTTGGCATATAGTTCTTAAAAACATCTAGTACAAATTATCATTCTATTCCTAATAACTATGGCATTTGGGAAATGAAGATCTGTAGTCAGTTATTAATGTCTATAATTATAGAGATGCCATTAAAGATCCTCTTTGCATTACATATGCCTCCCAGATTCAACTCTTATTATTTGTTTAATGCTTGAGTTTCATTCTTCCTAGGATAGAAATGCAATGGAAATGAGAGCAGCTCTCCTGTACAAGGTTAATTTGTGAATGATAAATGAGTGCTTTAAAATGAACTGCATAGGTTATAATTTTGACAAGTTTTGGCAGAAAACCAGGTTTCTCTGTTCAGTTGGGATATATATACACATATATATGCACATATATTGATATATATACATACATATGTATATATATAAAAGAATCAACAGAACAGAAGAAATATGCAAGTGGTTACTGTATGAAGTCTCTCTCAAGAGAGATCAAAGAGTTCATTAGAATATTTTCAATCTCAAGACAGGCAAGATTTGTGATCCTAACTTGGAAATAACAAGCATTTCTTTGGCATCCCCTTTCTTGAAACAACATATAAAAAATACATATAAAAATATATGTATGTTTAATAAGTGTGTCCTGTGTGATTATTAAAAACAATGCATTTAAATGAAACAGCTGACTGGAAAAGTCATTGTATCCATCTCCTCAATTTATTTGCTTGAACTCTGGTAAATCAAAGCCACTTTATTATTAGATTAATCTTACTCTTGAAAACATGACTCCTATAGTCATGAATGTTTTTCCAATAACTTTGCATAAGCATCCTCATATGCATTCTATTTAAAAGTATTCGCCCTGATGCCTAGGGGAGTGGATTATTTCTTTACTGACTAGGACCACCTGTGTGATTCGAATTGCACGGAATCAAAAAACCCTGCTTAAGCAAAGTAATTCCACTACCAGACTGTTGAAGCTTGCCCCTCTGCCCAGCTTGAAATTCTCATCACTGAGTCATTTCCTCTTTCTTAGCTACCAGGGGCTAGCAGGCGACGTGTATGTGTATGTGCGTGTGCGTGTGCAGAAGATAGTAGGTGAAAGCTTGCAGGAGATTGCTAAGAAAAGTGAACAGATAATGAGACAGAGAAAAACTCAATTAAAGCCTAAAAATGCCCATGTGATGCTTTCATTAGAACTGTTCTACCTGTATAGAAAGCAATATTTGGCTGGCATTGGTGGGATGCCAAAATATGGCGGCATAGATGTGCTCTAAAATAAGGTGATGAAGAAAAGCAGAGTATAAAGGGCTAGCAAGAGCTGCTTAAGCCAGGAGTAAACGCCTGAGTCCTGTGGATTGGGAACTGTGGAGTACAGTGACCATCTCACTAGAGAGAAAACAGAAATAATTTTAACCAATGCTAGGCCAAACTTTGGGGACCTTAAAAAGGCTGCAAGGATACCCCCATTGATATTATTTACTTATTTAGCATTTATTAAGGTTAGTAAGAATCGTTCTTTTAATAAAATGCTGCATCATTATTCATGTTAAAAATAAACTACATATATGCTAGATATCTTTTATTTGCCCCTCTGAATCTTCTATCTTCCCTTTCCCTTTTTGTGCCCAGGGAGTTTAACATTATAGGAATAAACTCAATCAACTGCCTTTGTATCTTTTGGCTTTCATCTGGGATTTGCCAATGGAGATTATCAGCATGAGAAGAGAATGAGTGAAGGAAGGGATGAAGAGGAAGGCTCCATGTTTATTTCCCTTGCTTTCTCCTTCAAGGATTTCATGAGCTGGCTGCATGCTTACTCTCTTTTTTTCCATGTTCTGTAAACACTTCCACCTTCTCCCTCCCTTAGTCCTTTGGTCGGTAATAGCATCTTCTATTAAAGGCCTAGAACACACCTTTGTAAATTGTTCCTTTATTAAACTTTTCTCAAATTACCTATTTTGAGTGTGCCAGCTGTTTCTTCCAGGACTCTGACTCTTACAGTACAACGTGTGTTGTATGTAACTTACTTTTGTACTGGCTTGGGATTGTCTTTCATATCACTTTTTGGGGGGTTGTTTTTAACTACCAGCACAAGGACTCACACTAAAAAATGGCTGGTCAAACATGGAGATCGTTACAAAGTTGCTTTAATATTCTGTATTAAATTTGGCCAAAAAAAGTTATATTTTTTTCTAATTTCCTTTTGAGCAGTAGCATTTTCACTCAATAATAAAGCCAAATAATTCAGCTTATCCCTTGGCCCTGTAAAGCATTTTTTTTTAAGCTTAATATTACTAAAACCACAAGCAGAACTCATCAAAATACTCCCTATGAGCAGTTTTCCTTTTGCACATAAAGTTAGTGAAATAGCAGTTACTAGACTCTCATAAACATACCATTTTTTCTTCCAGTTTCCTTATCAATACAATCTAATCTTGGGTTGCTGATTAAGTACAGTATATCAATCAGCAGAATTTGATTTCCCAGATTCCCAAATTTGATTCCCAAATTTAAAATATTTCTTTCTTTCTGGTGACTATCATAATGGAGACTTGTGGCCTCTTATAATTTTTTAATGCCTTCAAGTCCTATATTTCTAGGATTATATCAATGATAATACTTCATTAAAGGTTTCCTATATCACAGAGACAAAATAATAAAATTTTACCTTGAGTTTTGTAATATAAAACCCTTGGTCTCTGGTCCCTAAAGTATAGCCATAAAATGAACTCATATCAACTCTTCTCTCAGTCTCCTCTCTTTCACTTTTCTTTGGTTCTTTTCTTTCCAGTTAATAGCATGCTTAGTTTTCTGATCTTATGAAAAGAAAAAGAAAAACAAAGGCAGGAAAGAATAACTTCCCCATTTTCCACATTCCCCTCTTGCTATGAACCATTCTCCACTTCTTCTTATAGCTAACTTTCTCAGAAGACAAGTCAACTGGGACAATCTCCAGTCTTACCCGCATTCAATACTCAGTTCTCAGTAGTGGAGAGAATGCCCTAAGTAGGACATTAAGATCACCTAATTACTATCTTATTCCAAATCTCTGGTGTTTGACATTCAAACTATACAAAGTATAGTTGATACATAATGTCATGTTAGTTTCAGGTGTACAACATAGTGATGCCATAACTCTATACATGATTCACTGCTCACCATGTGTGTAAGTGTGGTCACCATCTGTCACTACACAATGTTATTATAATATTATTGACTACATTCCTTATGCTGCGCTTTTCATCTCTGAGACTTATTTATTTTATAACTGGACATTTGTAATTCTTAATCCCCTTCACCTCTTTTACCCAGTCTGCCACCTCTCTGGAAACCACCAGTTCGTTCTCTGTATTTAAGAGTCTGTTTGTCTGTTCATTTCATTTGTTTTGTTTTGTTTAGATTCTACCTATAAGTGAAATTGTATGGCATTTGTCTTTGTCTCACTTACTTTACTTAACAAACCTTCTAGGTCCATCTATGTTGTCACAAATGGCAAGATTCCATTCTTTTTTTTTTTTTTTAAGATTTTATTTATTTGACAGAGAGAAACACAGTCAGAGAGGGAACATAAGCAGGGGGAGTGAGAGAGGAAGAAGCAGGCTTCCCGCCAAGCAGGGAGCCCGATGTGGGGCTCAATCCTGGGTATCCGGGATCATGACCTGAGCCGAAGGCAGTCGCTTAACCAACTGAGCCACCCAGACGCCCCAAGATTCCATTCTTTTTGATGGCTGAGTAATATTCCATGCCCTCTATGTGCCACATCATTTTTATCCCTGACACTGTTGAGCAACTGAAATTCCTACTTAGTATTTCCCCTCCTTTGTTTTCCATCCTAGACTTCTCACTGAACTCTTACTTCACAGGTCTGTGACCTGCCCTTCCCTTCCCCATCAGCTTTGTTGACTAGATCACCTCTTTGTATCCACTCTCTTTATCAAGGTTTTACCCCTGAATCTCTTCTCTTTTCAGTCTAATCATTTTTGAAAATGACATTAAACCTCATTATCATAGCTTCAACTATTATGGATATTCTGATATTTTCCAAATCAGGATCTCTGACCAATAACCCTCTTCCAAACTGCAAAATTCATATTTCTATCTGCTTTGGAGACATATCCACACACATCCTCAACTCCAACAGGAGAAATTGAAATTCATTATTATCCCAAATAAAGCACTTCTCTTTCATTTATACTTTTCTCTAATTCACATAATAATCTTCAAGTGCCAAGGTCAATTATGTCCTTTCACTTACCTTAGCTTTTGCCTCTCCCAGTATTTTTACCTAATCAATCACCATGATCTTCTGATTTTACTCTGTAACTATGTCTTATCTGATTTTTCTATTTCTACTGTCATTGCCTTAGACTGGTGTCTCAACTTCTTTCTCTCCCTCTCCCTTTTTTTTTTTTTTTAAGATTTATTTATTTACTTGACAGAGAGAAACACAGCTGAGAGAGGGAACATAAGCAGGGGGAGTGAGAGAGGGAGAAGCAGGCTTTCTGCAGAGCAGGGAGCCCGATGTGGGGCTCGATCCCGGGTCTCTGGGATCATGACCTGAGGCGAAGGCAGTAGCTTAACCAACTGAGCCACCCAGGCGCCCCCCTCTCCCTTTTTAAAAATGATTTATTTATTTAGTTGAGAGAGAGAGAGAGAGAGAGAGAGAGAGAGAGAGACTGAGAGAGAGAAAGAGTGCACAAGCGAGGCAGAGGGAGAGGGAGAGAGAGAGAATCTCAAGCAGACTCCACACTAAGCATGGAACCCAACACAGGGCTTGATCTTACAACCAAGAGATCACGAACCGAGCCAACACCAAGAATAGACACTTAACTGACTGTACCACCCAGGTGTCCCTCAACAGCTCTTCATTACACTTTTATAACAACCCCAAAACTTGTCTTCTTGATTACACAGTTACCTAACCTAGTAACTTACATTATCTTACATAAAGTCTTGCAATGCTTTCTCTTTCCTTACTGTTCTAAAAAAGGCTTTTAATAATCTGGCTCTTGTCAGTATGTCTAATTTTATCTTCTAACATCTCTCTGTTAGCTGCCTGGCCCAGTTATTCCAAAATGTATTTACAATTCATCCAAAGTCTTAGCATATCTCAGTGAAGTATGTGTATATGGATAATCTAATCACTGTGGCTAAATGTCTTTGCCGCTCTGTTTGTGACTGAGAAACCCTACTTTAAAAGTCTCTTCACCTGATACTTCTTCTTTCAGGACTTTCCAAGTCTCACAAACATAGTGAATCACACCAACCTTGGTGCATTCACATATATTTATTTGCATGAACCTCACTGTACTGGAATGGTTCATTTTCACATATTATTTCCCCAAATATACTTTGGCCTTTGACTACAGAAAATGTGTCTTGTTACCTTAATATCTCAGTTCTGACTAACCACAGTGCTTGTATCATAGTAAACAGCCAACAAATTATACAGAGTATGAATATAGGAAAGAGAAGGAAATTGATGGCAATCTCCTAATAGCGTATCACGTAGGTAGGCTAGGATTAAGAATCCATGAGGTTTGATAGAGAGAGATAGTGTTAGATGAGAACTTTTCTGGGAATAGTAGTAATAAGTAAGAGCATCCTAAAACTCTAAGATAGGATGACCTTGTATTTTCCCCCATATAATTTTTAAGGAGTGCTTTATTACACTATTTAAATGCTAATGAACAGGGTATACCAGATAGCTATAGGAAAGCTTCCACAGTGGCAAAGCTACAGTAAATAAATAAATAAAGTAGGTCATGGGAAAAATGAGAAACCTCTGAGGCCAGAAAAGACTGGGAAGCTTGAATTCTGAGATAAAATAACACCCCACGGACATCCGCTGCCTTGCTAAGGTAGGAACACACATTTCAATTGACTCAGTGTTGGGGCAGGAGTTAAAGCCAAGGCTAAGGTGGGTAGGACAATAGCCCCCTACAGGGGATACAATGCAATTCTTAGCCCTGCTTCTTGGAACAGAAGAAAAACAGTAACAGAGGAGAGGAGAAAGAAGAGTGTTGGAAACAAAAGGAGAAAAAGATATGCATGTGTGTATATGTATGTATGTATATATATATACATATGTATATATATATAATAAGATGATCATTAAATATTAGATTAAAAGAAATCTGGTATGCTTCAATTAATATCTGACAAAAAACATCAAAAGCAGCACTTAAATAAAGAGGTTCATCAACTATAGTAAGATATTCAGTTCAATACACAGAATATTTTAAAATGCGCCTGCAACAAAGAAGTGTAGTTTCAACATAAAGAAAGTGAAAATATCCACTTTTTCAACGAGAAATGTAAAAGCCCATGTCCAGAGTAACAGATCTGAACTTATCTCTCAGGGACATATTGCTGATTCAGAGACACGCATACACCAATAATTAAAGGTATAGAAGACATGAGTACCACAAATGGCAACCTTTCCTTTGTCAGTCCTTCATTGAACTTCTCTGATGTGTTCTTTTCTTCATGTGAAGAATCTAGGATAACACTGTATTCAATCCCTCAGAACTTGTCTGAGACAAGTTTTCCTCCCAGTTTCTTTCTTCTAATTTTCTTAACAAATGTACCTGTTTGTATTTTCATTCATTTTCTTGAAATGCTTCCAAGTTCTGTTTAAAGGCAAAAGAATGCTTTATACAAACACAGACATCTAATCCTCGTTGCTGTTCTAGGTGCTTTCCCAGCTCAGCACCACCTCAGATTATTTCCAGGAGTCTGAGCCAAGGGTCAACTTTTTCCTTCGACCAGCTTCTGTGACTTTTGATATTATCAAGTCCCTTCTCAGCACGTACTGAGTAACCAAGAATTAATTAAGTGAAGAATATTGTTTTAGACAGGAAAATGACAAGCAATTAAGGTAGAACTGCTCTGGGGGTTGTTCTACTCCTTTTTCAAGTTATTTCAATAACTCTAGGGGCTTTCCCATTTGCTGACCTAAAACCTTGGTCTGACCAAAGATAAAAGTCAGGTTAACATGGTATTGCTTAAACATAATGATATTTTCTTCAGTTTAATCTATTCTTAGTGTTAATACATTTGTTGGTCAAGGACAAAACTTTTCTTGCACACATTGATTCTCTTGGGCAAAAATTATGCTTCTGGTGAATACTCAAGCCAAGTAGAAATGCTTTTAAACATGTTTGAAAACTCAAACTTAGATCCGTAATGGGTGTGACAATTTTGCTACTTATTTGCAACTTCTCTCTCTTTATTTTTCCTCATCAAAAAATCAAAACACAAAACAAAACAAAAAAACAAGGAAGATAGTATTTATTTCATAAGTTGCTGTAAGGATTAAATTTGTATCAACTACTACAGGTTATTATGTGTGTGGTAAAATTTCACAGACAAATTCACAAGTATACAATCACTGCACATGATAAAAAATGAATATTGCCTTTTTTGTCAACAAATATTTTATGTTAATGGGGATATTTCTATTTAGAGGATAAGAAAACAGTGAGCCTAAAACATCCAAAAGCCTTGAGAACACTTCAAAACTATACAGATATATTCAGTAACACCATAATGCAGTCCTCATTGTCTAGTCACCTGTCATAAACAAAGTAAATTTTTCTTTCTATTTTCTTTCAGAATTAAATTATACTGAGTCAAGAAGGTAAATATATTTTTTTAAGGTTTTATTTATTTGAGAGAGAGAGAGAGAGAGAGAGAGAGACAGACAGAGTGCAAGAATGGAAGGAGGAGTAAAGGAAAAAGCAGACTCCCTGCTGGGCAGGGAGCCCAGTGCAGGGTTGGATCCCAGGACCCTAAGAACATGACCTGAGCTCAAGTCAGATGCTTAACCAACTGAGCCACCCAGGCATCCAAATAAGTTAAATATTTTAAGAATAACACCTTTGCTGCATTTTCTAAGTGACCTGATATTTTATCTGGCAAATTCTGCGAGGGCATTTAGTGCATTTAGTGATGCTCAGGGTCTTGGTAGGAACTTAGTGTTTAGTGTCTATACAAATGCATAAGATATATATATATATAACTAATAATAAATTTAAAATATTATGGGTATCATGTGAATCTGTTAGATGCTCCTTATACTAAAGAAAACCTAACTGTGTCATTTTTATAAAGTATTATAGAACCAAAGTTATGGGTTTTTCTAGTTCATTTGTTTCTTTTAATGGTGACCTCATAGCAATAATGTAGCCTAAGAGATCAATAAAAAGCCAGAGCAAAAGTAAATACATTGATTGGGGGGGCCTGTGGTGGAAATCAAACCATAGTGTTTTTATTCTCTGGACCTTTTAAAATTGGATTTGCTTCTGGCTACATTCTAGATCATTTAGCAAATTAAAAAAAAATCCTACTATCTAAACTTTTTCTACAATTCTGTCTTCATTTCCTCACTTCAACCAAAACCTGACTGAAACTTGATAATGCTACCTACCCTGAGATCCTCCCCCACACTCATAGCCACGACTGAATGAAGAGATGCCAGTGTTTTCCCTACTCCTTTCTGTATTGAAACCATTGCCCTGTTATTTATCAATACCTGCTCCATTTTGATGCTCATGCCATTTAATTGTAATGCCTTCTTCCCATTTATTTGTCTTTCTCCAACTTCATTGGCTCTTTTCTTTTCTCCACTGACTTATGCCTACTTGGATCACAACATTCTTTGATTAACCTTTTCAGAGGTTCTTAACACTCAAGTTAACAAGCTTTTTAGCCATCTTCTCACATGATCTAGACTTCTTCAAATCCAAAGACTTCTACTTTTTTGTATGAACATCTCCTGTTCTTAGGAGCTGTGTCCCCTCCAGCTCACCCTCAGCTCTCACTGAGCTCTTACCCCTTTTAGATTAAATAGCTGTCAGTGTCCTTAGTAATTTCCCATACCTGTAGATGTGTGTCCTTTCTCACTCTGACCTTCTGCCTGCCATGTGTGCCATTTCAATTTTCAAATGTTACCTTTATTAATAGCATGTCTACTTTAGTAATTCTTTTTCTTATTTTTTAAAAAAAGATTTTATTTACTTATTTTTTAGAGAGCTGGGAAGGGATGGGGAGGAGCAGAGGGAATGGGAGATAGGAAATCTTAAGCAGGCTCCACACCCAGAGTGGAAGCCGATATGGGATTCAACCTCACAACTCTGAGATCATGACCTGAGCCAAAATTAAGTGTCAGATGCTTAACCAATTAAGCCATGCAGGTGCCCCTAAAGATTTTATTTTATTTTTTAAAAGATTTTATTTATTTGACAGAGAGAGAGATCACAAGTAGGCAGAGAGGCAGGCAGAGAGAGGGAGGGGGAAGCAGGCTCCCTGCTGAGCAGAGAGCCCGATGCGGGCCTCAATCCCAGGACCCCGAGATCATGACCTGAGCCAAAGGCAGAGGCTTTAACCCACTGAGCCACCCAGGCGCCCAAGATTTTATTTTTAAGTAATCTCTACACCCAGCATGGGACTCTTGAACTCACAACCCCGAGATCAAGAGTAACATGCTCTTTTAGCTGAGCCAGCTTGTCATTTCAACAGCATGGTTACTTTAAACCAGGTTACATATCATTGCATCTTAAGCCCTTTCACCAGCTTATTCTCCTTTTCCCCTAATTATGGACATTTTCTAGATCCCATGATCAGAATGCATTTCTTTCAGCCTACATATTCTTCAATAATCTACCCCACTCCCACGACTTCATATATCATCCTTACTGGGTGATTCTCAAACTTATTTAAAAATCAAAGTTACCCACTTGGCAGCATGCTGTGTACTCCATAAAATAAGTCTGAAGTTATCTCAAACTCCACAGGAGTAAAAGAGAATTCATTAACTTCCTTTCCAAGTTTGTATTCTCTTGTGAATTGACTTTAAATGCATCACTACCTTCTCCTTTGCTTGGATTTACACCTCTACACTTGAACTTCCTCTCCTTGGTGCCTCATGGTTAGTCACCATACCTGCATTGATTATGTACCTATCACATATTTGTTAGTGGGTGAATGAAGTAGGTTTTAGAAGAGGTCGTATTTCCTTCTCACTCTTAGTTGTACTGGTCTATTTTGGACATTAATCCAAAATAGCCCCCAAGACAGATTTCTAATTCTCTTTTCCTTTAGTCATGCAGACATCAGTGATAAGTTGCTAAGATTCTGATTATGATGGTCTCACTTTGCAAGAGAGAAAGACCATTACCAATATATTAGTTTGACATTCCAGGCCCTTCCTTTAGGATGTCATTTCAACCTTCCCTGGAAACCATTTCTCATTCACAATTACACTCATCTTCCTAATACTCTAGTAGCCACAAATGAATAGCCACATTCTCCTAAAGTTTTTCTACGTCCGACATCAATAAGACCAAGACAAGGAGCTTGGCATTCATCTGGAACACAGATAGTTATTAATTTTGCACTATTCCCTTGACTGTCATGCTCCAAAGTCTATGCCTTTGGTCACTATGGTGGGTTAGTTAAATTGCACTGAGAATCCCATATACAATCAATTCATAGAAATTATGATCAAATAATCTTTGACAAAGCAGGAAAAAATATCCAGTGGAAAAAAGACAGTCTCTTTAATAAATGATGCTGGGAAAATTGGACAGCTACATATAGAAGAATGAAACTCGACCATTCTCTTACACCATACACAAAGATAAACTCATAATAGATGAAAGACCTCAACATGAGGCAAGAACTTATCAAAATCCTAGAGGAGAACATAGGCAGTAATCCTTTGACATCAGCCACAGCAACTTCTTTCAAGACAGATCTCCAAAGGCAAAGGAAACAAAAGTGAAAATGACTTTTTACTTATTGGGACTTCATCAAAATAAAAAGCTCCTGCACAGCAAAGGAAACAATCAACAGAACAAAGAGGGAACCCATGGAATTGGAGAAGATATTTGCAAATGACACTACAGACAAAGGGCTATAAAGAACTATTCAAACTCAACCAAAAAAAAGGATGATCACATCAAAAATGGGCAGGAGACATGAACAGACACTTCTCCATGGAAGACATACAAATAGTTAACAGACACATGAAAAAAATGTTCATCATCATTAACTATCAGGGAAATTCAAATCAAAACCACACTGAGATACCACCTTACACCAGTCAGAATAGCCAAAATTAATAGGACAGGAAATAACAAGTGTTGGAAAGGCTGCGGAGAAAGGGGAACCCTCTTACATTGTTGATGGGAATGAAAGTTAGCACAGCTGCTTTGAAAAACAGTGTGAAGATTTCTTAAAAAATTAAAAATAGAGCTACCATAGGACCCTGCAATTGCACTACTGGGTATTTAGCCCAAAGATACACATGTAGTGAAAAGAAAGGCCATATGTACCCCAATGTTCATCGCAGCAATGGCCACAATCACCAAACTGTGGAAAGAGCCAAGGTGCCATTCAATAGACGAATGGATAAAGAAGATATCGTCCACATATACAATGGAATATTATGCCTCCATCAGAAAGGATGAATTCCCAACTTTTATAGCAACATGGATGGGATTGGAGGAGATTATGCTGAGTGAAATAAGCCAAGCAGAGACAAGGATCATATGGTTTCATTTGTGGAGTATAAGGAGTAACATGGAGGACAGTGGGGGGTAAATTAGAGAGGGAGATGAAGCATGAGAGACTTTGGACTTTGAGAAACAAACTGAGGGTTTTGGAAGGGAGGGGGTAGGGGATGGGGGAGCCTGGTGGTGGATATTGAGGGCAGGAATTGCATGGAGCATTGGGTGTGGGGCATAAACAATGAATCTTGGAACACCAAAAAAATAAAATAAATTATTATTTTTTAAAAAATAAATAAAGAAAGAAGGAGGGGAGGAAAAACCCGAATGCTCTTTTTAAAAAGTTCCATGGGAAGCACTGGATGTGAGGCATAAACAATGAATCTTGGAACACAGAAAAAATTAAAAAATTAAATTAAAACAAACAAACAAAAAGATGTAAAAAGAAAAAAATGGTCCATGGCAATACCTATGAGAGTGGGAATCATTGTTGACTGTAATGCTATCAGAAAACTCATCCATAAAAACAAAACAATATCATAAGTCACTAGATGGACAAATAGCAAGGTTGTATGGGAAGAAATGAGGAAGCCTGATTTGGTGCAGCATGGGTTATTTTTGGGTATCATAGATGAGAATCCTTCAGGAGGATGTTGATGGCCATTTCAACTGAACTTCAGAGAGGACAGTGGGTAATCTATAGTTTACCACAGTAAAGGTCTAAGTCATTGAGGACAGATAACAGTGTGAACTAGACTTTTTGAAAGAATAAGAAGGAAATGATTTGCCAGATACCAGTGGTCACTTTCTTTGAAAGCTGATTTTTGAGATAAGGGATGTTGACTTACATACAACTACAGTATCTAAATTGAAAGTCCACATAGTTATTAAGTTATCAATTTATATGTGATTTATATGTCTATGATGTGATAAAAGAAAATGAAATACTATCTAAAAATAAACACAGGCCAAACTGGAGTCTTATGTCAAAATATGCATTAAAAAATGTGCTTCAACTAACTTTAAAAATATTCCTCTAGGTTCAGGAGACCTAGAAGTTCTCTGTCTTCTGGCAACTGAAATTTCAACAAGTTCAAATAAAAGCATGTATCAGAGACTGAATGGTCTGGTTTTTGGGCCAAGTAATATAGGTTTTAAAACTGGGCTACTACTTACTGCCTAACAGGCAAGAAATTAGGGTTCCAGCTTTCTATCACCCATAATTGAATATACATCAAAAGACAAGTCGATTATTATCATTCCACTTTGGTTTTCTCATCCGTTTAATAGGTACAAACTGAGTAACTCAACTGTGGGGAAGGCTAACCAAGGATTATTTTCTTTTTTAACTAGTGATATCACATGGGGGAAAATGAACATATACAGAACACATCATGCTAGGCTAAAAACACATTTTGGATTGGATTGGACAAAAGCAAAGTATACTTTCCATTTTGGCTTATAGATTACTGTAGTTATTGATATATATATCAGTGTATTCATTTCTAGATATCTATATCTTTCTATCTACTATATTTATCTATTTGCCAATCTATGTATGTATATCACTATTTATTAACAGACCAGTTAATGTCTTGTAATTTTTAGACTGGTTGGCTTTGTAATAATACCTCCACCTCACCTGTTCATTAAATTGTTACATTCAGCATTCCTATTCAAAGCAAACAACTGTGGAATCAAATATGTATTATTAACCACTTCAAAATTAAACATATTTGTCCTTCTCTCTATTTAATTTGTATTTATGTATTTTAGTCAGCTGCCTCAAATCCCTTGGCTTAAAGAAAAAGGGAGAATTGTAGCTTATGACTAGATTACTGGGAATTATTCACACATACTATTCAATAACTTACTTAATTTTTTATAAGCAAAAATAGAGATGTGAAGTTTTTCTATGCTGTTCTATTTTCCAAAATAATTTTAATTATTCTACTCCATATACAAACTTATTTGGATAAGTGCATATATGAACATCTTTCTTCTTTAACGGCACCTGTGGAAACTATAATGATTTAAAGCCATGTTTCAAATCCAAGAACTTTAAGAATGTAGACCAAGAAAAATGCATTATAATGGTAATAATAAAATAAAGCTATTTTTTCAATTGGAAGATAGTTTAAATTTCAGGGTAGTCTGCAAAATTCCATGATTGTGCAACTATAAATATTTTCTTTAGGTAAAACAACAAAATATATTAATAGTTTATTAGGTATATATTTAAACAAAAATCTAATTCTCAGAAAATCTTTTTCAATTTTTGAAATATTAGACATTTTATCTTAAAAGTGGAACAAAAACTCTTTGTAAATAAATCCTTTGCCTATAGGCAACTGCATCCACTAGACACTTTGTAAGTAATCTATTTTATGTAGCCATCTTGCATACTCACTTTACACTCAAATATCAAAGAAAAATGAAAAACATGGGTAATAAATGATATTTTAAAATATCAGAGCTGTTATGTGAGGAAATAAGTTTTGAGGATTTTGTATAAAGAATTCATTTTTTAAAGCATCTGGTTATATTTCTGACTAAAAATGCAGTATCAATTATATTTTATAGGTAGCAATTTCTTTTTATAGTTTTTAAGAATTGGATCATAAAAGAAAACAACTGTGGTTAGAATATTTTTTACGTATTTTGGGGAATATAATGAGATCTGAAGCACTAAATCTGAGGAGTTAGAGTTAAGGACAGAGCCACATTACTGACTTCAATCATGTTTGGAGGTCATCCTTTGATAAAGTTGCTTCCATGCATAGTAGAGATTCATAAATAGCCACTACTCTATCATTATGAGTCTAAGATAAGACAATTCTGATATTCAAAAAGGAGGTCCCAAGACATATACCATCTCCAAATTAATATTCAGCTTTGATACAATATGGTAGAAAAGCTATTTTTTCTATAACTTACAAGAGAGAGGCAGAGGGAGATGGTAGACACATACTCAGGAGGTAGAAGGTCATGTGAGGGAAAAGTATAGAGGTATCACAATGCTGAACTGCTGCCTTCAAGATGGCCACGGGCCAAGGAAGTTGGCTCCGAAATTGGAAGAGTCAAGGAATCGATCCTCTCCTCTACAGCCTCAAGAAAGACAGTGGCTCGCTCATCTTGATTTTGACCCAGTGATGCAGATGTACTTCCAGAATCATGAGAGAATAAATTCTTAAGATATTAAGATACCAAGTTTATGGTCATAGATTATTCCAATCCTAGGAACCTCATAGGAGTTTCCAGGCACAAAGGCAATGAAAAAGCGGTGAAAAAGTAAACAAGCAAACAAAACACCTGACTACATAAAATCTTAAACTTATGTCAGAAATAAAATACAAACTAGTAATATTATTGTTTTATTCTAAATATAACACAAGACTGATAATTCCAATATATATGTATAAAAAACCAAACATGAAACCCTGACTATAACAAGATTATCTCTAAAATAAAAAGCTCAGGAGACCATATAATACACATACATATTTAATGTTCAACCTGAAAGGCAATCAAATTAATGCAAATAGAAGTGAGCTAATATTTTTCTGAATGACAAAAATCCCAAAACCTATTTGTTTTTTGCACTTTAGGGGAGTGTTATAAATTAAGCCCTAGCATACTTATCTCAGAAGAGAAACTATACCTTCCTAGAAAACAGCTTTTTATGTATATATGTATGAGAACTATACGTGTGTATTTTATTTAATAATTCCCCTTAAGGAAGTCCTCAAAATGATTTATATAAGGTTATTTATCACAGTGCTATTTTCATCAGAAAATGAAATGAAAACATCTACTAATAAAAGAATAGAGCTGTAAATGAATAGATCTGTAAATTACCGTAAAATGACAATACAATACAATATGACTATAAATCATGTTTTTAAGCATAATTAATGACGTCACAAATTCTGTGGGTGGGAAAATTTGGTGAGATATGAATGCCTAACAAAACCTAAGATGTCAAATTGTACACTGTCTGAAAAATATTGTGGAAAGTAAAACAAACCAACAAAAATTTATGAGAATGTATACTTAACAAGTAAACCTAAAAAGAATAACTCTCAAATTTTTAAAGTAATTAATTCTAAATGGCAGCTATATAGCTCAATTAACTTTCTTATTTTTACTCTCTAATGGTTCCACAAAGAGTTTTTGGGGCTTTAAACATGTTTTAAATATCTTAAGTACAGAATAAAATATATATAGTGTGTTCTCAGATCTCACTATCAAGATTAAACCAACATTAACCTCTTGACATACATGTTTCTGATCTATCATATTTTAAATTTTAGAAAAATAGAAAAGATAGCATTATAAAAAGGTAGCAGTCCTTTCTCCTTCTGATTCCAGAATTCACAGCAATCTCAAGTTTGGTCTGTAGCTTTTGTAATTGGGAAACAAATTATCCATTTTTAAACAAAATAAGTGTCAAACCTAACAACCTTTGGTTAGGAAGAGGTAAGTCAATAAAGAATGATAACAACCTCTAATCTATAACAAACATTCTGATTGGCCAGTTAACAGAGGAAGATGCCACGGGAAATACATGCAAGATACTGAGTAACTGTTCTGCCTCCAACATTCAGTCTTTGTATAAACTCAGTGAACCACCAAATTCATGATCGCCCTATCTACCACCACCACTACTGCCACGAAGGGAGCTGTCTAAAAGAAAATACCGCTGCTCAGAAAGTGTCCATCTTAGACAAACTTAAAAAACTACAGAAGTTAACTTACTCAATGTTAATAAGTAAAGTATGTGCTAAGTTTAAATTCTTTTTTGAAAATCCTTCAGGCCTTATTTTTTTTTGGATTATAGCTACGTAAATCGAGTAAGTAAGGCTCTTTATGGTTAGAAAAAGAGATGCATTGAACTATTTTCTGCTTTGTGATGGAGGGCATAAAGAGTCATTCTTGTCACTATCCCGTAAGTAAATAAATAACCATACATTCCACGCACCTTTATCACTTTAGAATGAAAACTGGGATTTGTGGTCTCCTTTCCAATAAGCAACAGACATAACTAGCCCTAAATAGATACAATTAATCCTAATTTTCTCTTGTTCATTTTTTCCTCTCCAATACTTTGCTTTCTCTTCAAATAATTTCTAGCCCATCCTTTTAAAAAGTGGCTAATATTTTATATGAGGGGAAATTATTGATATAGAATTCAAAAATACCTCCAATTTTTGACCACACCGTTCTGACAAATTAAGAAGTACAACTTCTTTCTGTATCACTCATGTGTGTGTGTTGCAACCCTACAGCAAGCAAATACTGCACAACAAGAGCAATCGGATGAGATGTGTAACCTTTCGCTGGGAGGTTGTGGTCAACCAACCATTTTACCATAAACTGAATACTCATTTGTCTTTTTTGGAGAGTCAGCAGATATACACTTAGGTTCCTCTAAAATTTGTCTCTCCTTATTCTGCCTAAAGATAAAAACTGCCTTCTTTAGCCCAGTTATCTGTAAGAGCTAACATATTCTTTTTCAGATACGTTTCAATAAACAGTGTGTCACTGAAGTTTACAGTGTTAAAAGGTGGTTTTGAAATATACCAGCTAAAAAGAAATCCCACTTTTTGATGTCTTTTGTTTTGTTCTTTTTTTTTTTTTTTTTAAAGATTTTATTTATTTGACAGAGAGAAGCACAGCTAGAGAGGGAACACAAACAGGGAGAGTAGTAAGAGAGGGAGAAGCAGGCTTCCCGCCAAGCAGGGAGCCTGATGCAGGGCTCAATCCCGGGACTCCGGGATCATGTCCTGAGCCAAAGGCAGACACTTAACGACTGAGCCACCCAGGCACCCTTGTTTTGTTTTGTTTTAATGGCACAGTGTATGTTGGGACAATTTCTACCCAGGAGACACTATAAAAGGTTCCTTAAGACATTTAAAAGCCCAGTGTCCCCACTATTAGGGAGTGCAGAGCTTCAAAGAACAACAACAACAACAACTACAGAAGAGAACTGCTCCTCAGAGTGACTGTTCCGTCCCTCATGACAGGATCTGGGTCAGAGCAAGGCCACCTTTGGCTGGACATCTGTGATCCAAGCTCTAACCGCATGTGGAACAGGAAACGTGGGTGTGTCTGTACTTAGCAAATGATGTGTGATATTTTATGCCACTCAGTGTTTTCCCTTCCCTGTTTCAGAGGAATAAAGTGCTTCTCTAGATCTTGTTAGACACCAGTCCTCTGCTTCCTCAAGGGAGCTCCCTCTCCTACTGCATCTGTAGGCTGTCCAGCACCTAGGGAATCTGTGAAGGGGCCATTCTTCAAGTGGACCCTTCCACTTTTATTAACCCCTCTACCTAAAACTCTTTTAGATTCATTTAAGGTAGGGCAGTATTTGTTCTTAGTATAGCCATTAAGATCAACCTAGAAAAGGAACTTAGTAAGAAGACTTATATTGGTCACACTAAATTTTTTTAAACTTCTTTTTGCCAACATATGCAAATACAATCAACACAGCCAGTTTTCCCCTTCTCCACGGTAGTGGGTTAAGATATCTTATTTTTGCAGACACACAAGATTCAGTAAATAGTATGTCAACTATTGTTTATGGTGCAAAAAGTTATTCTTTAAAAATACTATCCAAAAACACACATTTTTTTTATTAGCAAGAAAACCGAATACTCCATTATACTTAAAGAGACATGATTCCAGGGGCACCTGGGTGGCTCAGTCATTAAGCATCTGCCTTCAGCTCAGGTCATGATCCTGCAGTCCCCAGATCCAGCCTCACATAGGGCTCCCTGCTCGGCAGGAAGCCTGCTTTTCCCCTCTCTCACTCCCCCTGCTTGTGTTCCCTCTCTAGCTGTGTTTCTCTCTGTCAAATAAATAAATAAAAGCTTAAAAAAAGAAAAAGAAAAAAAAAAAAAAGAGAGAGACATGATTCCAGGTCTGATGTAATGTAAAGTATGAAATCAGCAGTGAAGTAGAGTCTGGCTCCAACTCTTACTAAATATGTGTTTTTTTCCGAGTCATGTAATCTTCTTGTTTGCTTGTTTTATTTGTCAAATGTCCCTTTACCTTATAAAATTATTTTGGCAATCAGGTGAAATAATGAATGTGAAAATGATTTGTTAAAATAAAAATAAAAGTAGGTTATGCCTGAATAATGTTGCAGGAGAAGGAAAATAGCTACATTCAGATCATTCGCCTCTGTAAAGAGTTTTCTTTCTAACTGACCATACTCAAACAAACATATAAGTAATACAAAGCTGATTTTTTTTTCTTGCCTAATTGAAAAGGATAGACTTCAAAAGTCCTCACATCCTATTGCAAAGAGGGAAATCTTACTATCAGTTACTGGCTGGATATATAGATATTCTTCCTGTGTTACTTCTAGTGAAAAAAAAAAGTAGTGTATAAAAACACATAGCTAAGCTATAAAGGGCAAGTTCTTATGTATCACTTGCGTTCCTCACAAGTATACAAAAATTTACGCTTTGATTACATTAATACTTTTTTTGGCCTCTGGGTTAAAAACAAACAAACAAAAATAAAGCAACATTATTTAACTGTTTAATTGCTTCCATTTTGTTTGGAAAACTTAACCTCAATTTAACCTTTGTGGCTACTGTGCAGGTCAAAATCAAATGACTTTGACGATCTCGGGCCCAGAATAATAAACTCTTTAGGGGCTTTAAGCCTCTTTACCTTTAACAGGGGGAACGGAGCAGTCTTCAACTTGTTTGTGTTCGTTGATTGATAATGAACAGTTTCTCTGTCTACATCTGTCTGGGACTAGGCAAGTCTGCTTTAGCCTGCTGGGAGTTGAGTGGAGGGATAGGAATCACAGAGGGTTTAAAAAATTGTTCTAAAGATGACATTTGGGAGGCAAACATTTTGGCCACAGGCCAAGAGGATTTTTTTTTAACTCTAAAACAAGCTTGGCACTTTACATTTTCATTTTAATCTGTTTCTACAATTCAATGTAAGTTGACAGTTCACTATTTCCGAGTAAAGGAAACTTTCTCCAAATGGCTACCTATAACAATGGGTTATTTTAAAAAATATGGGATAAAGGAAAAATTCCAGAGTTACAGTATTTTATCCTGATTTCATCACTTCCTACAAAATCTATCAGGAACCAACTCTTACCTGTCAATTACAGAATTTTGTTTTCTGTTCAATTTAGCAAAAGAAAAATGCCCATGTCCAGAAGAGTTAAATATTTTTTATTAGCTGTAGATGAGACAGTAGTTATAAAATTCAGAGAGCTGTAGGGTTTTTATCATAAGAATTTCATAGAACATTTCATAAGAACATTCATAGAATAGAACTCATTCCTTTTAAGCCACTTATGCAACACGGGAAATGTTTGTCAAACTGCAACATACTAAAGCTTTAATAACACTATTTATTTCTTTATTCTATGCAATCTTTAGTTCTATCAATGTTCTGATGCAGTGGGTTTTCAGGAGCATTGGTTAAAATGGAAAGTATCATTTCCTGATCCAAGGTGCTATGTTTTGGTAAGTCATCAGGAGAACAGCTGGGTTGGAATTTGTGACTGAGAAACAGCAGGTTAGAAGCCAGGAGGACTGATTTACATGATCAGGAGCCAAGAGTCTGCTTCCAAGTGGACAGGAGGACTTGACGCCAATACACATGGTCAGAAGAACTGACTCCAGGATAAGCAGTGTGTTCTCATTTATCCTTAAGTGAGGACATCTATGTTTAAGTGAAGACAGGGAGACTGTTTTTGGGCCAGAAGGCTGACTCAAGAAAACTATATTTCTTTATAGCTTGAAAGTCTATCCATGGAGCAGAGGTCCCGTAGCAACCATGCTACACATCCAGTGACCGCCCCAGTACTCTTTACACAAAACTTATTATTACATGACTCATCTAGCCTCACCACATACTGAGCTTCCCCTGAGCAACAAAAGCAGTTTGTTGTATCCAGAGAAATCCTTGGGTCACTGAATCTACAGAACTCTCACAAGGATCAGGAGATATCCTCTGATCAACCTAGAACAAGAAAACTCAGACGTTCTTGTCTCCCTCTGAGCTGCTAGTTAGACAATGAAGGTTAATGCAATCAAGAATGTGATTCAAGGTCCGCACAACAAAATAAACCAGTTGCAGAGAACACATAATATGCTTATTCCTGGTATCATAACTGGAGAAATTTCTACTTAGGGTCCTGAGAAATCTGATGTCACATATTCTTAAAATAAATAAAATCATAAAAATAATATGGCTTTTAAAAATAACATTCCATAATTCAAGAAAAGTAATTCTATGAGAGGTCAAAATGATATGCAACTGTTTGAATATTCAGATCAATCCAAGAATAGACTCTCATGGAGTGTCTGTAGAGCAGATGGAAAGCAAATGCTCAATCCCTAAAGTCAATGCTCTCTGAAGAGATTTTGATATGTACTGGGCAGAAGTAAGATCAACATTAGATCGCCTGACTGTTACCTCGTAGACAGCGATTCTTTGGTGCTGCTAAAACATACTATCACATAATATCATAGTCAGCCATGGGGAGATAGGCCAGGTAATCAGTTATGAGGGGTAAAATATGCGAAAAGCATTCATACACAAGTAGAAGAATACTGGCCTCCATATAAAGGGAAACCAGAGACTAACATGGGAGGAATGAGATTTTTGTTTTTTCCCCCAGATGTGATATTGAATCTTCTGTAGCATATACGACAAGATGGGGTAAACATTTAAGATCCGCTGTTGAAAGTGAAGTCTCATCATAAATTATGAACCTGTCAGGAAAGTACTGCTTACCTCCGATATTTCCCTCAATCTTGAAGGATATCTATCTTTTATGAAAACCAAATTTCCCCATACGTACAAATGGGAAAAACAAGTTCCCACATAGTAAGTCAGGAAGACACAGAAACATTAAAAGTCTCTGTTACACAATGAAGAATCAAGACATATTGGATGATACAATATAAAATACACTAATTTACTCTCCTATCCGTGTAGAGAAATAGCATTATATAAACTCATCGATTAATTTTAAAATGTGAAAAGTGTGAACTTAAATAAAGTTGAATAAAAGAGCTTGGTTCTGAAAGCTTTAGTAAATATTTCCCTTGTGCTTAAGTTACAGATGCTCTCTACAAAGTCTAATGTTTTTTTAAATGCATTTTCTGGTAAAGAGTATCATACAACTTTTTGTAGCATTAATTAAATTACATAGTAAATATTTACCAAGGATATCCTATGCAGGGTTTGGAGACATAATTGTATAAAGACAGATCTAGCCCCAGTTCTCACAGAGTTTCTAATTTAGTGGAGAGAAAGAAAAAAACAAAATCTATGATAAGGGTTGCAAAGTGTCTATTAGATTAAGTGACCTAGTTATCACCTAGTTATTTGCAACTTTGATGAGCTCACTTCACAGAGACAAAAAAGTATGTAAAATAGGTATAGTATGCAAAATATGTATTATATGTGTGTGTATATTTACATTATAGTTAGATATAGATATACAATGCATGTATTGATTATGTATGTATCATATGCATTTATATGTATAAATACATGTATGTAGGTACCTACACACTGTAGCATATTTAGCTGGGAAAGGAAGAAGAGAAAAAGGGGAGTGGTAGCTGGCTAGAGGGAAGTTTTAGGAAGAGAATTGTAAAACCATGATAGCCAGTGCCTGGTATAGAAGTAAGAGTGAGGTACAGGAGTGAAGGGCTAGAAGGTGGAGTGAAAATTGCAAGAAGAAAGAATGTGGTCCAGGACACAAGTTGAACAGGAAGAAGAAAACATTTGCAGCTGTGTCAAAACGAAATAAGAAAATTACATGTGATGAGACCCTTATATTTATCCATCAAGTGGCAGAAACTTGGGATGGTTCTCGTTTGATGGCTGTAATTTTCTCCATTGCAGTAAGTGGCTAAATTATCTCTGAGAGGGAGGGAAAGGCTGCAAATAAGAAAGATAAGTACATTTTGAAATGACTGCTGAGGAGTAGCGCAGAAACAGTTGATGAGGAAAACGAAGAACCACTGAGCAGTATCAGAGCCTGTTTGGCGCTGGTCATCATGAGTGTGTACTGTTGCCAACTTACATTGCTTTGTGGATTTTCTCTAGCAATTTCCAGTGGAAGTCTGCAGATGACAAGGGGTTTGGCTGAAAGATGCAGGGGAGATGAACTGGCCTGGAGGAATGCAGTGTTATCCTGATAGTGAATGATAAGTTAAGGAAGATTTGTCAAGAAATGAAAACATGGTAACCATTGAGGAAATAGAACCATAGGGCTATTTGGATGTGTGAATGAGACAAAGAACTGAACTGCTCTACTGGAATTGCTGAATGAAAGTGCCCCCAAAAAGGAGGCTGTGATGGATTTAGTCATTTCAATCTTTTATTCCAAACTCCTCACGGTGATGACAAGGCCCATATGTGAGTAAGGAACTTAGTCACTGAGGTCGAGACAAATGGACAGGAGCAGAAGGAACTGAGAGGGCAGGTTGTCAGCTGAGCAAAAACAAAGACATTGAATTTGCATAAGATAGCAATAAGATTTGGATGGGAAAAACGACTTCAATTGGGTGCTAAAACTTTCAGTAAATAACAGGAAATGATTTAAAAGTCAATGAAACTAACCAGGAAAAAGTATGAAAGGAGACCAAGCTGAGCTTGGCCAACAATTGGAAGAACTTGTTCCTAAGAGTTGAGGTGCAGGCTTAGGGACTTTCCTGAGAATTGAAACCAGGGGGGAATGACCCATAATTATCCAATGTGCATTTTAAATATGCACTTCATGAAAATTCTTACTTACTTCTAGGTTATCTCTTCTTCAAACATTTTTAGAACACCTCTATTTTAGTTGGACAATTGTAAAGTGTACCTATTTTAAGTGCCAGATGACAGATTGTTTTAAAATGCATGTAATATGTAACCACCACCCAATGAAGATATAAAAGATTTCCAATATCCTAGCAGCTTACCTCTGCTGCCTCTCAGTCAATAGCTACTCATCTAGAGACGTACTTATTAATCTGGTTTTTATCACTATGGGTTAGTTTTGTCTGTTTGTGCATGCCACCATGGCCATGTCTTTTGGCCTACACATATGCACCAGAAGGCATTCGCAAGAGGCTCCTGACAGCATTATGTCTAATGGCCTTCTTCACATTTTAATGAAGTAAAATTTGACAAGGACTTCCTCTATGAGCATGCGCATCTTGTTGAGTTCTGTTTTTGACCAGAGACCAAGGCAAAGTGAAAGGTTGACTGAATTAAGATGAGGCTCCAAAGCTTTTACTTGAAAGTAGATCATCATGGAATGAAGTATCCGGGAACATTAAGAACCTGGCATGGGCTGGCCTTGGCTCAAAAGTAAAAAATAATACAGCAAATAGAAACAACAATCGGTATTTTTGAACATTTATCATCATACAGTCATTTAATAGCTACATCTATATTATCTCCACTTCCTTCACAACCACTCTGTAAAGCTGATATTCTTTAACCCTCATGTTATATCTAACTAAACTGAGGCATAAAGAATTGAGATTTGGGGAAGCTTACTCCTGTTTCCACCTAGGGTTTCCACGTCTACCTCCATTCAAAGGCAGTACTCCCTCACAGTCTGGCTCCTCTTCAACACTGAACGTTGATCCTCTCACAGAGATTGTGAAATTTCAACTAGAAATGCACAGAAACACATCTGCTGCATCACAAGAACTGTTGAAGCTTGAGACCTAAAGAAGTACACAAAATTACAGTTTTTGATAATTATCTTTGGAGTCTACATCGTCCCTTCTCTCTGGTGTAACCTAAAAAACTTCAGAAGTTGATCTCCCCTGTGTCCTTGCTGATTATTTCCATTGATTGCAAAACTCCTATAATTTTATTCTGAGGTCACACTCATCATCAGTCTCATTATGAGAAATCAATATTGCTAATGAAAAAGAGGAAGGATGCCTAAAGACTGATAGCCATACCAAACTCACTTCCAAAAATAAAAAGAGAAACATTCTGCAACATGTTTTTTGAGATACAAACAATTGCCAAAGGGTAAAATAGGCAAGACTTTTAAAAGTGCCATGTCCTTTTTACTGTGATGGCAGATGAAACAATCCTGCTTCTATCATTTTTTATTCAGCTTTGCTGAGTATCTGGAGATTTAAAATCCTTTCCCAAAGCACAAGAATAAACTACAACATGCAATTAGCATTTGGAGCTTTGAGAACACAGTGTGGGTGACAGGGGTGATAATGATCATGTGATGAGGACAACATTGCATCCCACCTTAAGTCTCTGTACAATTGATTTTGCAAATTTGCACTCCTTTCATTTGCTTAAATACAAATATAGAGAAAAATCTATGAATGTGACATTCTTTCTTACAAGAAATGACATGTTCAGGTACCTTGCAGAATGTTGCTCTGCCATATTTAGATGTCTACAAATGGTGTGTGAATTTGTAAAATGAAGGTGGTAAATGTAGCTATACGTCTTGTAATACTAAAAATTATATTGCTACTGAAAGTAATGATTTATCTTTAAGTTGTTTATTTTTGAACAAAGAAATACGTTCTTTTTTTTTTTTAATTTTATTTATTTACTTGACAGAGAGAGATCACAAGTAGGCGGAGAGGCAGGCAGAAAGAGAGGAGGAAGCAGGCTCCCTGCCAAGCAGAGAGCCCGGTGCAGGCCTCGATCCCAGGACCCTGAGATCATGACCTGAGATGAAGGCAGAGGCTTAACCCTCTGAGCCACCCAGGCGCCCAAGAAATACATTCTTAAAATCCTGGTAAAAGTCTTTATAATTGACCACTGCTTGGATACCTATAGATCCTTTGCACATTCTTTAGCCTATGATTTTTCAATTACGATTTTATCTAATTTTTTTTGAGGGGCAAAGAGGAAAACAAAAGCCTTGTGAATATAAGCATCTGTTTGAAGTATTGTGGTTAACTGCAGTAATAGAAATGATGTGTTATACTGCGTTTGCTGAACAAAGGGAGTCTCCACACTCTAGAATAACAATGAAGGGGTTACTGTTTATCATATTGTACAATGGAACAGAAAAAGGACATTGGATCTCAAGTTCAAAGGGCTTGCGGGAACTTTGGTAACTTCATCCCCCTTTAGTCACAAACTGTGAGATGGCATATGGTTAACATCCTTTTTTGGTGTTATTTTTAACCTTGTTTATGACACATTAAATAAAAAGTACTCTGAACCCGAGAATGACTTTTCTCCCTGGATAGAAACTCAGTTGTGTTGGGCCACACAGTACCTCTCCCCGTTTGACTTTATGATAACTTTTCTCTTTCCCGGTGATGCAGAAATGGATGCTAGAAAAAACAAAATCTTAAAAGATAATACACTGTATTTTTGCTTTTCTTTTTTCCCCTTTGAGGGCATAGGTATTCCAGACCGAGAAGGCTAAGAGAATTGAAAGGGAGATTTAGAAAACTGCCAAAAATCATTTGGGGAAAGACAGTGTCTCCACTATTTTCTATGAATCAAATGGTGGTGACAAGGGAATATCGTTTTCTGACTAACTTAATTTCTGACTCTATTGCAGCCAGAGGTATGGTCCTTCTAAATCACACATTTTTTTAAGGGAAAAGAAAAAGCCAAAGGAAGTAATAAATGTCAAATACTCATCAAAAACAGGCTGGGCACTTTATTTATTTATTTTTTTTATTTTAGTCTCTACTGGAGTCCTTTGAACTTGTAACAAGTAACCCATCTGCAGTTCAAATCTACTGTAAAGGAAGTTTACCATGCTACCTGTTTTAAAACTTATATCTTTCCCCCAGGACATTAGGGCTCTGGGCCCATAACAGATTCTGAAATTTAGACCTCTATTACCTTTAATTTTCCTTGGTATATAATTAAAATTTCATACAATATAATCAGGTAACATTTAAAGTATTAAGATGCATAAACATACAAGCACCGGCAAAATACTCAAATCATTTGATTTGGGACAAGAATGTGTACCTACTCTGTAACAGTAATCCTCACAGGAAAACTAAACAATGCCTGCTGTGATTTTTCCTAATCTGATTCATCAACAGTGTGTGCATTGGCTCTCCATAAATGAAACTGAAAAGCAATAAAGACCCAGAACAAAATTTTATAAAGATGCTAATTTTTGCTAGTGCTTACATACAGCAACAATTGGTGTGTTTATATTCACAAATGTGAAGAAAATGGTTAGGATGGAATGAATGTCATGACCCAAATAACTTAATAAACCAATGAAAGAAAAACATGTGGATAAAAAAATCAGATAAATATGATAAAGCTTTCTTGTCCTATTTTGGACAAATAGAATGGCATTTTACTGCTCGTGTTTTGCGCCTTTTCCATGATAACTGAAAAGCAATTGCAAATATTCATGATTTATCTGACACAAGAGAGAACCACTTCTCACCCCTAAGCTCTGAGGTTTTTTTTTTTTTTTTTTTTTTTTTTTTTCCTGAGGTCATCTTTGCGTTTAAAGCCTCCCTCTCTATCTTTCTTCTGACAGCACTTGCCTACACAGGGTCAGAGCATGACTGGTCCCACCTCTTTTACATCTAGATTCCCAACCAGCACTTCATTTAGTAGACTGTCTCTTCTTGGGCGGTCAGCAGGTGGATGAGAACTCCAGGCACCCAAACTAGTGTTCTAATTTCCAAAAGCTTCTATTTCCAAAGGTCAGATATTGCCATTGGCTAGTTGTGGCTATTTTATTAAATTCATCTCACGTCCTGTGCACAATGGATATTCATGGATGTTTGGTAGAGTGATGTTTCTGCTGAACTCCTGAAAAATTCTTTCCCACCATGTAAAAGTTCAAGGGAAAGAGAAAATGTGACATACTAATCCAAAGAAAGATTTATATACTGTACTTTGAGGAGATAATGCTACCCTTTTCAATATCATTCTCTGAACCTTGCAAAAGGAAAAAAAAAAAAACAACCCTGAGACAATCACTCTTGGTTTCTGCATGTTTTTACATATTTTCAGACTGGTGAAAATAAATCTTTCCTATATTTCATTTATTTTGTCATCTGATATTTGAATAATCATATTTTAAATATTTCTGGTGACAATGAATATTTGCCTAGTGTGCTTTTCACAGAGTCCTAGAAACAGTCTGTCAATATTTATTTATTAATCAGTGCTACTTCACCACTCTCAGAGACAATGAATAAATGGTGCAACCAAAATTATAACCTAGTATTCCTCACTTCTAGTCATAAATTCCAACCACAAAACCTCATTGTTCTTTTTAAGGTATTGCTATAGGAAAACTAGTTTTATTCCAAAAGCAAAACTCTAGGGATTATCTAAACCAGAAGGGATATTTATTTTTTTTCTTTTCTGAGTTGTGGCTTTGCCATCTGTTCTATTTCCCTTATTGCACAAAACTGGTTTCTGTGACCAAGAAACTAAAGTTCTGGCAAAGAAATAGGATATCTTAGGATGATCTGATGTTTTAGGGACCAGTATGCTTGAACAACTTCAATATTGAGATATCTATATTTTACTTACATTTGTATGAATTAGTTTTCCCAAGAACCTTAAAATAAAGCCTCAAAACATTCAAAAGCCACATCGTATTCCTAACTAATCAACAATGAATAAGAACAACTTCACACAGTTTATACTATAGATGACAAGGTATAGAGAATATTTTCCCATTGATTCTGTGTCACTTGTGTATTTTTAGAGTTTGTTTTTATGTCCTTGATTTGGATATCACCTTTAGGATAAATTACCAGCAAAGACATGAGAAAATTTTCTAAATTTCCTATTCCACCCTCTTATTCTAAAAAATGGGAATTGGTTCCCTAAACCTCTGCAGGACTGACCTCTCAATGAAAAGTGTGTAAGATATATATACATATACGTGTGTGTGTGTTTGCACATGTGTGTGTTGGGGGGAGGGGTGGGAAAGGATCTGATGAGGGATTTGGGGAAAGTGTGACCTAGATATGCTACTGAGAAAAAAAGAAGAGCATAAAAATAAACAATTACTATTTAATTTTTCCTGTAATAAATCCTAGGTACTTATTTTAGAAGTGAAAATAGGAATATTTATGACACTGGGAAAGAATTGGTATCTTTCCTTTCTAAAGGTCAAATGTTATTCAGGAGGAGATGGAGATGCCATAAAGGAGAACATTTAGTTAGGAGAAGACATTAAAAGCAGCCATAAGTGAAGAAGTGGGAAATTAGTCCAGCCAAAAAGGAAGTGGAGCCCTAGGAAGTATAAGAAACCTTGAAGAGGGCAAGGCACCCAGCTGTTTCTGGTGTGAAGGGGTGGTTTACTCAAGGCTCACTAAGGATACCAACATGCGTAGCAAGAGTTCTTCATGTTCTACATGATCATCTGCCTAAATTTCTTCAGATATTTTCTACAGTTTGTTGCATCTACAACAATTAAAATGCAGACTAACATTTACTTGGTAGTCAATAAATACATATGAAGTGAATGAGTGAAAAAATGAATGAATAAATGAACAAAATGATATGAGAATGACTGAAACTTCTAAGCCCAGCATACCTTTACAAGCTTCATGGGAGAACAAGATAAATAATATATAATTCTCTCCATAATAGTAATAATATATAAATATATGTTTAAAAAGTAATCTGGACCAGATACTCCAATGGGTACAGCACTTTTATAATCCTCACAGTCATTCATTAAAGTGGCCATTGTTATCTTCTTTTAAGAGAGGAGATCTTCGTTTAACAGATATGCAGTATCCTTTGAACAAAGAGCATCTATAAAAGCAAGGTTGTATACATTTGACCCTGCCCCACAGGACTTTGTACACTTTCACTGGAGCCAATTTAATGCTGCTTGATCACATTATTGCTTTATGTCAATTGAGAAACCATATGAAATGAAGTATACCTTTCACATAATCACTCTTTTCAGGATTACTATATTTTCAATATATAATCATACTAGTGTATACATTAAATGAAACACAGAAACCTTTAAAAAGATGGTGGCTTTAAAAAAATTAATTAATTAATTAATTAATTAATTAGACAGAGAGAGAGATCACAAGCAGGCAGAGAGGCAGGCAGAGAGAGAGGAGGGAGCAGGCTCCCTGCTGAGCAGAAAGCCCGACGCAGGCCTCAATCCCAGGACCCTGAGATCATGAGCTGAGCTGAAGGCAGAGGGTTAACCCACTGAGCCACCAGGCTCTCAGATGGTAGCTTTTTTGCATTAAATTACTTTTCATGACAGCAAGGGCTAAGGAAATCTATATCCATATCCATAACTATAGCTATATCTATAAATACCTATAGATATGAGTGATAAAGGAACTTTTTCACAAATATAACTAGTAGAAAGACTCATACTTAAACCAATTTCTAATTTACCAGTCCTGGGTAGACTGGCTCAATGTATGGTAAACACCTAAATAAGTTTTTTCCTATTCACATTCCATCAGCCTTACAGGCCAGATGAGTATTTCACAAATGAAAGACTAAGAGCTTGTAGAAACTCCACTATGCTTTGTTCAGGGTGAAGCTTACAGACAGAATAGACATCTCACAGATGAACCGTGAAAAGAAGAAAACATGGTTTACTTGTGGAGGAAGTTGAAGGAGTGGTCTTTTTTTTTCCCTTTTTTAAGATTTTATTTATTTATTTGACAGAGAGAGAAAGAAAGAGAGAGAGAGAGAGAGAGAACAAGCAGGTGGACAGTAGTGGGGGAGGAAGAAGCAGACTCCCCGCTGAGCAGGAAGCCTGACACGGGGCTCCATCCCAGGACCCTGGCATCATGACCCAAGCCAAAGGCAGACACTTAATCATGTGAGCCACCCAGGTGCCCCAGAAGGAGTTGTCCTTAATAAGTTATAATATTGGGTGGGGTGCCTGGGTGGCTCAGTCCTTAAGCGTCTGCCTTCAGCTCAGGTCATGATCCTGGAGTCCCTGGATCGAGTCCCGCATCGGGCATCCTGCTCAGCGCTGGGGCCTGCTTCTCCATTTCTCACTCCCCGTGCTTGTGTTCCCTCTCTGGCCATGTTTCTCTCTGTCAAATAAATAAAATCTTTAAAAAAAAAAGAAAAGAAGTTATAATATTGGGTATAAATTATACATTTATAGGTCTTTTAAAATTTGGCATAATTAAAATAAATAGAACTTTCATTTACTTATAGTAACTTCCCTCTTTATTAGCCTTGGACAGTATATTTTCCCACTGACTCAATTTTTAAAAGATACCTCCAAATTCTAAAAGACATTTCATTATACACATGTGTGATGTCATCTGTACTCTTATATAACCTTGTGGGCCACAATCAGGTAGGTGCAGGCAGGCAAACTCAAGGTCTGAAGTCTCAGTATTACTTGGTAATACTGTAGGTAGTACAGAACACAAGATTAGGAGTTCTTGCCTCAAAACTAGAAAAACCCAATCTTGTAAGGCCTATGATTTTAATACTGGCAACAGGATATGTGATATCTTTTTCTTAGCTTGATTTTGTACTGAATTTCCCTTATTGGAATATTTTATACTATATGTCCTGTTGTGTCTATGAAATTCATCAATAAAAGTATCTAACACAAAGTTTTTTGTGAGGATTGAATTAGTTTACATATATAAAGCATTTACAACATATCTGGCACATTTTCAATGCTACATAAGTGTCTGCAGTTACTGCTTGCTCGCTCTCTCTACACACACACACACACACACACACACAATGGCTTTAACAGTTATCTCTAGAAATGATGTTCAAACTCATTATTTCCTGCAACAGATTTTACAGTATTAGAAAGCCAGAAATTTATCCTACATCCCTCCAGTTTTCATTAAAAAGAGAGCACATATTAGATACATATGGTCATCATAATCATGTTTCTGGGTCCTGAAAGGAAATAACGCATCCCAATATAAAGTGTACCAAAAAACAATGCACTTTTTCTTTACAGTGTTAGAACTGACCTTTGAGTATTAGGACTACAAAACTATGCTGGCCTACCTGAAACTGTTAGACGTAAAACATAGCATTAAGTAATTTCCCTTTAAATGAAAATTGTAAACAAATTATAAATGAGTCAGCATTATCACCACTACCACCAAAGAGAGACATGGATGATTGATCCTCCACCACTATTCATAACATTTTATTATTTTTTTCTTTTCTTGTATTAATGCAGTCTGTATTTCTTGTTTCAACCAGATAACGAATATTTTACATCTTCATTAGTCTGTCTTCCTGCCAATACAAGTTTATAAATATTTGCTCCGTTCTTCACATAGATAGAATACTTTAGATAATTCAATATGATGATTCCAGAATGTCTTACAGGAGACTGTAAATATTTGAGAAAAATAAATAGTAACCTGAAGCAAACTACTTGGGGGGCCTACAACAATGTAGATAACTCCTCTGCTCTCTTTAACTTTTCTGACTACTTGGGCATTGTGCTTCTGGCAAGGATGGCAGTGGAAAAGCCAAAATTCTGTAAGAAAAATTACTCATGTGGTTTTGTTCTGGCTCCTTAACAGCAATAAATTCTGGGATACCAGATATATTAAGATAACGTATTTTCATTAGATTTCTAACCGAACTGTGGATCCATGTGGTTCAGATAAAATGCATTCATGTACACAGACCTGAGATGCTCGTCATAACCATACAGGACTCTAGTACCCTAGAGCACTATTCATCATGAGAATAAGCCACACTGATGCCTAAAAAAACAAAACCCAGTTTTCAATTTGGAGGGGAGAGAGTTTGGGAGCTCTTCTTGAGACTGTTTGAGGCTAACTGGAGCCAGGGCACACTAATTCTTCTGGATCACTGTTTTGCTCTTCAGTGGAAATCTAGATACCTCGTCATTGTATTTGGTAAATTGTCCTGGGTCATACAGTGTTAAAGTTGGCTAGTTTGCTTCCAGATTCTTATGAGTTGAAGCTGTCCAAACAACTCTCTCAATTTTCTGAAGGAGGTTTCTTATGTGGCCTCTATTTTGATTTTCTACCCTAGTCATCAGCCTACTGGCCCATTTTCCTAGCCACCTAAGGTTCTGCAGATGCCTGAGCCCATTTCTCCAAGCTCAGAGAACCCCTAAGATTCCTGCTTGAGTTTTGTTTTCAAAAATCCATTTGTATTTATTTATTTATTTTTAAAGTAGCTCCACACCCAGCATGGGGCTTGAACTCACAACCCTGAGAGGAAAGGTAATATGCTGTACCCACTGAGCCAGCCAGCTGCCCCTGAAATTTTCAAAACTTTAACTGGGACTTAAAAAATTAAAGAACTACTCTAGGTGTGAGGGCTAGTAAACAACAAAGCTAAGTTTACTATCACATCTAATCATATTTATTTGATTCCGAAGCTCATGTAAATATTCTCTTTGCTCTAGCTTATGGTTCTTTTCCTGTGAATTTAAAGAAAAGACTTCTGAACCAAATCTCAGAACTGTAACTATGTTCTGCTCTCTTCTTCTTCGGGTATTCAGAGGGCTACACAATTTTGTTAAGAAATATTTTGAATGAACCAGAACTAAATATTTCTGTTCTGCTATGTCACCATTTCTGACCATTTGAACACCCTTCCTCCCTTCACATACCTCTATCTGCACTACTCAGCTTCTCCAAGTACACTAAGCCAGTGTCAGGTCTCAGCCCTCCACCTCCCCAGTTTCCTCTCTGCCCCAAACTCTGACCACTTTGCTTCCTTGTAAGCAAGCGATCTTGTTTGGATGAAGCTCATGGTATGTTTTAAAGCATAGGAGACATAATTGATATACAAGCTATACATAATAAATAATAAAAACGTTCCTAGGAAATTGTTAGAATCTCAGCATGAGTGCTTTTTCCTGAGTGTTAGACTAGGAGTTAGACCATAATTTAGTAAGAAATGAGGGTCCACTAGACATTTGGATAGGTCAAGTGGTGTTTGAGGAATCTTTAAGGTAGTACTGTAGTAGTGGGGAAAGCAAGAGGCCATTTGGCATTCCAGAGCACGAGTGAGAATGGGTATGAGAAAGTGATCTCAAATTTAACAGTATTAGTGTGAATTTGTTATTATGGAATATGAAATCATTACCCTCTGCAAATTTGGGGAATTTACATTTTTGAGTTAAGAATAAGTAAGTAAATAAATAAATAAATAACTCAACAAGAATAACTTATGAGTATCCAGCAAGAAAGAGGTACTACCTAAAATTGGACTGAAATGGGAGGCCAAATACAACTCAAAAAAAATTGAAAAACATAATTGAAAAGAAATTTGAAGTGCCAACTGGCACCCAAATGGAAGGAAATTGCTTTAGCTGGTGAGTGAGGAAATAGGAATGATGAATTAGCTGAGGTTTGGTTCCCAGAGAACTTGCTAGAATGTTTCAGAAATGATGTGAATATTATATATAAGAGCTTGTTGAGATTATTTACAACCTTAAATGCAAGTATTACCTAATCGTTGATGTGTCCATCAAATCACAGTTACAGATTGTTTATCATACACATAGAAATGACAGATTATAAGTGAGAAAAAGTCAAATTTATGGAAGTCATTTTATATTCCTTAATTTTCAATATATTGGGCAAAAATGCCTGTCAAATGAATTTCACCAATTTTAGCAAAAGGTATGATGGCAACTTTGAAAATACAATATTAAGTATATTATTTTAAAATATGTTTTCAAACTCTCTTATCTCTATTCAACTTTCCTACATATGTGCACATTGCACACACAAATGTGCAATTATCAACTTGTTTTTCTTAAAGATTTTATCTATTTATTTGACAGAGAGAAACAAAGCTAGAGAGGGAACACAAGCAGGGGGAGTGAGAGAGGGAGAAGCAGGCTTCCCGCTGGCCGAGCAGGGAGCCTGATGCAGGGCTCGATCCCTGGATTCCGGGATCAGGACCTGAGCCGAAGGCAGTTGCTTAACCAAGTGAACCACCCAGGCGCCCCCAATTATCAACTTCTTAATGGTACGGATCACTATATAGATTTTTTAAATTCCCAGAACCTAGTATTTTGCCCAACACTGATTAAATTTGTTAGAAAATGGTAATAAACTAAATCCTGTACTTAAGCCAACAAAGTGTCTGTTATTTTTTAGCAATAGTTCCTGGGTCTTTAAAAATGGAATTTTTCTTCGACGTATTCCTAAATATGTAGACCTATGCTTGAAAATACATATGCTTCTATTTGTGATTCCTAATAAAAATAAAGACATTATAATGTCACAATTAACCAGATGATCTTTAGCTTTATGACTATGTCTGTACAAGAGTGTGGAAGTCAAAGCTAAAATAAAAGTGATTCAGTGGTCATTTAAAATGTCTAAAATATATTTAATAAAGTCACCAAATATTCCTTACACACACACACACACACACACACACACACACGTATGTATATATATTCACCATATATATTCATATACATACTATGCATGTATATGTTCAAATAGATAATATTTGTATAATTATATAATGTTAAAATATATATTTATACATACATATAAATACAATATATAAAATTAATATAATATGTATTATATGTAATATATAAGAAAATACTCAGTATATGTATACATACACATATAGATATATAGCATATTGTGTGTGTGTGTATGTGTGTGTGTGTGTGCGCGTGCATTGTGACATTTGCCTTCCCACCTCCAGTCCGAAATGGAATGGTCTCCCTGCAGTAAGGGAATGAAGCCCAGACAGGTTTAGGTCCAAATGAGACAGGAAAGCTCAGTGGACTTTTTGAGTGCCTGCTTCAGTAAGTCAGAGGCAAACTCTATCCATCTCATTCCCAGTATTTTACCTCTTAGGCTAAGTTGAGTTCAGTTTATGTAATTTTCATCCAAAGGGTTTCCTTGACTTTCTCAGCTAGACAGGCACTTACTATCAGAGTTGTGAACAATTTACAGCCCTCTATTACTCTACTTTTCTTTCCTCTCAAGACAGAATGTCAGAATAGAAGCAAAAGGGTTATTATTATAGGCTTAACCTAAATGTGTTCTGATTTACTTTAAAGAAAATCATTTGCAAAGTTTGCTCCTTTAACAAATATCAAATTACTTGAAATTCACCCCCAACTAATCATGGCCCATCAGTGTATCCACACCACTCTTGAGAATTGCAATGCCACCTCAAGGAAAACGAATGGTTCTAATTTGCTACTCACACATATGGCTGATCATTGAGCAACCTCAGAGGGACTCCTTCTGAGAACAAAATGAATCTACTGTACAACTAGTCGAAGGCTTTTCTTACTCT
>PITA01006873.1:0-21884 GCA_004023965.1 Spilogale gracilis
AGATAGTCATCAAATGCCCAGAGGGAACTGTGTGTGTGTAGTGTGTGGGATTGTTTCTGGCTACTGGAGGGATGAATTTATGCCCTGGGTGAAGTTAGACATCTAGCCAGACATACTTGATGTGGGCACTTAAGAGAAGCTGAAGCTCCCAATCTCCCCTCTTACCTTCAGTCTTCCTTCCTGGCAAGAGATCTAGTTTTCATCACTTTTGTAGTTTTAAGGTTTTGATAAATAAAAGAGCTGGGACTCAGTGGCATGTACATAGTTTGCTTCCTTCTGCCTCTCTCATTCTGTTGTCATAAATTCTTGGTAACTGGGAAGAAGTCTCAGACACAGCAGCAGGTAAGCATGGGACTGTTTGTGGTGGAGCTGTATCATATGCCCAACAGTGTAAATCATAAACTCTCAAGTTAGATTCTGTAGGAGAGAAAGAAATCATTTTTCTCTACCCATCTTAGGTTCAGGGACTGAGGCCATACAAATTAGATGGTAAAAAACAGATTAACAAGAGAAAACAAATAGAAGTTTATTAACATGTGTATAATGCACACAGATGGAAATACTAAGTGATGAGTAACTCAAAGGGGTGGTTAGAACTTGGGCTTATACAGCATCTTACCAAAGAACAATAATTTTGTAGAGAAGTGACAAAAAAAAAGAGAAGGACTCTGAGCTTCTAGGGATGGCAAATTATGGGAAGGTAAATATATGGGGAACCTAATGTAAGATAAGGGCTAGTTAATAAGGTTTGTTTGTGTCGACTCTTGGTGCCATCTCATTTCTGATGATAAGGTTATTATCATCTTTCTGGTATGGGAAGAGGAGACACCTTCCCAAGGGGGAATTTATGTTCTGTTTACAGGTAGATAAGGGAAAGGCAGAGAACTCAGCCTTCAGCTCAAAATAATCATATGCTGGAGTAACATACATTGGGTTGGCATGCTCTGAACCCTTTCAGTTCACTAATAAATGTGAACTTATCTGCAGTTCAGATGCTATAAAGGTAGTTAAACAATTCTTTCTTTAAGCAGTGTCGGTGAGACTCATTTGGACACTGACATGCACCCATTGTCTCCCTCTTGTCAGCAGTATATATACATGAATCTTCACTTCTTTAAGTAGAGGTGAATATTCATGAAGACAATGATGCTATAACCACATTTGGAAGGCATAGCTAATGCTATTGTGTAGCTATCTCTCCTAAGATCAACTCAGAACAGGTATAAGGATGTATTCACAACATACACACACATATCCATATATTTATGCATATAACCTTTATTTTTTTATGCTTCACCTGTAGTGAAAGAAATATCCCTTCTTCATATAGACCCCAGAAGGAAATTTATCAAATTCTTTTAGGTTCCACATCTGTAAAAAGGAGATAAGCTCACCACAAGCATTGATGCAGTAAAGTCTACCCAACTTTTTAAATGAGCTCTAAATTCACTGTGTGTTATTTCTGCCCATATCATTTCTTCAACTGCTATAAATGTATGTCGCTTCCCTTTATCTGCATTGAGGCAGTTTAAGGCTTATTTTCAATATTTAGGTGGATGGCTTCACACAGTCTTTCATTTAATTTTAGTTTATAAAATTTTAGATATTCACCAACATGCTGTTGGGCACACCTCTAAACCAGCCTTCAAAACATTTTCTGTTAAAAAACTGATAGGATTCAGACAGCTGCCTGAAGCAAATATATGCATCCTCTGAACTCCAGTGAATATATAGGGAGGGAGGGAAGGAAGGAGGAAGAAAGAAAGGGAGGAAAGGTGGAAGGAAGGAAGGAAAGGCTGGAAGAGAAAGATGGATTGGGGGAAGAAAATGGCATATTTCTAATTAGATGTACTGACTTATTTCCATTAAGTTTGCCTGCACCAATTTAGGATTCTGGGCTCAAGACTGGCGATGTGCAAACCTGGAACACTCAGTGAGGCTGTGATCACAATTTTTCCCTTCTTCAGGGAGTGTGTTCTTTCCTGCAAATGAGGGCTCTTTTACTCTTTCCAAGATTCAGGCAGAACTCACTAATCAGACTAGCTTCCCCTGTTCCACTCTCTAGACTCTCTTTTAACTCTCGAGCCTTCATTTTGACTGAAGACTTTGCCAGTTGAAGATAGGTACTAATAAGTGAAGTAAGTTTCTTTTCAAAATTTCACATTTGCATTTTTATCCTAGGGGACAAGGTCTTACTTATAGAAGTAATGTGAATGTTCCAGATGTATAGATAGCCTATACTTGAATGTAGGCTACTTTTGTGGTGTGATTTCCTAATAATAAGCTCTCTCTTAGTTGACAATTACTGTCTACTGTGAACACTATGAGATAGGTGCTGTTTATATCCCAATTTTATAGATGACACTAGCACTGAGAGTTAAGTGACTTAGCCAAGGTAAGTTGGATACCTTTATGGACTCTTATCTAGCATTTTCTCCTAATTTATTTGACTAGGAAGCAAAGACTTAGCGTGGAAACCCAGTTACTCTTTTGTTCTGCACATCTTAACTCTCCTTATAACACAACTGCTAGTTTTTTGTTTTTGTTTTTTTAAAGATATATCCATCTATTTTGTGGGGAAGGGGCAGAGGGAGAGAATCTCAAGCAGACTGCATGTCAAGTACGGAGCTTGATGTGGGGGGGGGCTTGATTCCACAACCCTGACATCACAACCTGAGCTGAAATCAAGAGTTTTCTGATCACCTGACTGTACCATCCAGGCATCTCTACAACTACTAGTTTTTTAATGGGGCTCCTGGGTCTGAGAAGTGGACCTACATTTTGGCCCAGACCCTAGTCACGTACACATCTCTTTGCCTGGGCAGTCACCGGAACTTGTTAGTGGACAGGACTAATGGCTGGCTTGTTTTGCTGTAAATGACCTTCCCTGCATCGTGAATGAATCTCAAGTACACCAACAGGTTCTTTCCATGTATGGGAATATTATTCTATATATCCAACAAGGGCAGGAAAGAGACTCATAGAAGTTTTGTGGCTTGCTTTGTTTCATAGGCTTCTTAAAGCTCCTTTGGAGAAGCATGGAAGGAAAATTGTTTTCTGTCCATAGGTCTAAAAATTACACTGAAAACGAACTACTATAAGGGTGTTCAAAGAAAACGTTTATCTCAAGGGCCGTGAAGTCTCTGATCAACAGCTTTTAAATACCAAATGTGAACTCTGATGTCTAGATTCTATCATCACTTAGCTAATCTCTAAATCTTCTGGGTCCCAAGTGTTTGGATAGTTAACTGTGACTCTTTCCTTGCAGAACATATGTCTGCTGAATAATGGTTGATCCAATGTGCTCACCCCTTAGATTTGTTTCAGTTTTGTGATAGGAACTCAAAAGGTGGGAATTTTTGTTTTTGGTGATGGTAGAGCTTCACTGTGGAGGTGTTCCATTATATTTTCCATATAAACACGCGGCTCGGGTTTGTAGGAACGAATGAGTCCCTTAGAAAACTAGTACCCTCCTTTCTCTTCATAAAGAAGTGCTTAAAAGCAAGGCTTCTGCACCAAATATCCTGGTCCTTTGGAGAGTGCTAAATCCTATTATACAGTCATGATTTAAAACCATGTGTCTTGAAGTCAACATGTTCTTGTGGATATTGCTACAATTGGAAGCAAGATGAGTTTATAGGAAAAACATGTTGAAACGCAAACATATTAGTAGCTTCAAACAGCTGGAACTTAAAGTAACACACTCAAAATCACTTCCCCTTATTTGTTCATGAATAGAAGTTCATGGCATTTATGAAAGGAATATACAATCAATCATACACTAAGAACATTGTGGGTGGGGACTTTATTCACATGTTATATGTGGGGGCCTTTCTTACCCAGCGCCTAATTTATAATAGGCACTCAACAAATGTCTGCTGATCATGAAATTGAAACCTATAGGCATTAAAGATGAAATTGATGAAAGTTTAAAAGCCATAATTTTGTGCCCTTATTCCCTATTTATGCAGTCATTCCACACTGGCAAGCATTCCCCCCATCCCATAACTCCCCACCCTCCCCATCCTGGTCCAACACTGGATGAATTTGAGGACGTTATTTACTTAAAGTGGAATAATTATGGAGATGTTTCAAACAATCCTTACTTGAATATATTAACAAACCAGATGTGTAGACAAAGCATCGTTTTCAATCCATGCTCCCATTTGCCCAAAGGACTGATGGGTGTTTCTTTTAACCAGTTTTTTTTATTGGTTTTTACTGTATACTTTGGCTTTTTTGGAGACACATATACACTCCTTTTCAATAGTCAAATGTCTGCCTAGACTGTGAAGCTCAAGCATGGTTTAAGTGCTCCTGAGATGCTATTACCAAAAATAAATAGATCACATTCATTAAAATGAAAGCATTTGATAGAGCTGAATATTCAAGGAAGGGTAGGGCAATGAAGCAAGTGAGTCTTTTGTAGATGCTTTTTGATCTTCATTTTCCTTTCATTAACAGCTGCATATCTTCACATAAGGGCAGGGGAAGCTAAGAAGCTCTCTTCAAAATATGTTACTTACATGATGTTGATCAATTATTACAGATTATGCAGATCTAGTATATTCAGTAAAGCTGACTAGAACATTTAAGTATTACTATATTCTTGTAGTGGAATAATACAAAATGATGCACTAATAAGAAGTAATTTACTAATTATTTGGGATTAGTAGTTTTGATGTCATTTTTAATTTAAATGTGGTCTCATTACTTCCAAGTAGTATAATAAAGTAGTATTAACTGAGCATCCATTTGTATATCATATAGTTGGGAGCTGACTACTAAGGTCAACAAAATTTGCCTTCTGTATTCTGTGTAGGGGAGAAAAAACAATTTCCCCCTCTCCTTCTGAGTTCTTGGCTAAGACCCTATAATAGAAGATGAATGGGAGAAAAGCAAACAGAAGTTTATTAACATGTTTACTTATATACACATGGGAGATACCCAGGGAAAAATGAGTAACTTGAGGTGGCCTAGAACTTTGACTTTATATGGCACATTAACAAAGAACAATACATTTCTGGAGAAAATCGGTGGGACAAAGGACAGCAGTTTTAGGTTTCCAAGGGCAAAGATAAAGGCTAGTTCAAAAAGTTTGTCATGTAGCTTCCTCTGGTACTGTTTCCAGGTTGATAGGGTCTTAAGTTGTCTTTAGGTGATTAACATTTGTTCTTCTTGGTGGTGAGGTAGGGAGAGACACTTTTGAAAATTTGTGCCCTGCTCTTACATAAATAAGGATTGAGCAGGAGAGACTTTTTTGGTGTCTCCTTCATCTCAAGACAGCCCTTATGCCAAAGTAGCATATCTAGGGTAGCATATTCCATTATCCTTCATCAGGAAACAGACTGAGTAAATAAAGGCCCATGAGATCACTATACAGTATCACATGCAAAAATATTCTGAGCATAGGTATAGCTGGGAAAATCCAAAATATATCCAGCCAAAAAAGTGTGTTTCATAATAATGCCCATGAAATCCTAGCACACGCTTTTTCATTTTGGTCTCATGGAAACTTTGCACCCATCTATTTGATTACTCTGCTGCTCAGCAAGCTATTACAGTTCTCTGAGACCTGGCAAACCATCTAAAATTGAGTGAATGGGCTAGAAGAATCATGCTCAATGATCACTTGTGCAACCGTTTTCAGAAGCTAAAATGTCAGTGACTGTTTTGAAGTCTTATATTCTTTAACTGACAAATAATTTTCCTTAAATTTCCTTTCTATTAACCCTGGAAAACATTTGTAAAATAAGTGGGCAGATTACCCTTTTTTCTAACTTGATAATTATCTTTTCCCACCAGTAATATAAAACCATCACAGTAAACTAAAAGCCATGACTTGTGCACATTTCTTGTATTCAACACAAGTTTAAGGATGGTAGCAGAATTTGAAATAATTTTTGCCCTTTTATGATTTGAGCAAGTGGTTTTAAATGCTGTTTTGGATCTTGCCCATGAAATGTGTGGATTTTTGAATATAGGAAACTAATAGGATTGAAAACTCCCCAAAGAGAGATATAGTACAGGTCCTCAGTGGTATATCCATAATTCTGAGTAAGAAAGTTCTGAAAACTATAAAATTTTTCCTTCTTATTTGGTTGTGAATCTTGACTTGATCTCAGCTGATTTTGTGGCAAAACATGAACTGAATGTGAGGTTCTTTTTACTAATGTGAATACTTATATATTATTTTGCAGAAGTTAGGTTTGATTACAGGTGTTGCCCCAGACCTGCCAGGGTGTTACTTAATGTAAAGTAAATGAGCAACACCACAACTATAAAATTAGGGGGAAAAAATACATTTTAAAACACATCGGTTTCCATGCACAAATTGCCAGATTGTGGTCCTGCATTACCACTAGTTTTATTTTTGGATGTCTTATCAGATAGAGAATTATGCATTGCAGTTTCCAAATGGGTATGACATGGGCTGGGTCTGAATATGCACTCAGGCCATAGCCAACTGCCCCATTCTAGACCATTTTCTTGCAGTTTTCTGTCAGGATTGGTGCATCCATGGCCGAGCCTTGAAATCTGTTCTATAAATATTTTTGAAACTGTCCAAACAAAAAGATAAAGGATGGGTTCAGAGTCATGTCCAAAGTTCACTGATTTCTGAGCTTAATTAACTGAATTAATGTTTATAATTAACTCCTGTCACTCTGCGTCCATTGTGCATAGAGTTTGCTAGCCCACATGAGATGACCCATCCACTGAAATGCTTTTTCCTATGCCCGGCGTATCACTGGGAAGAGAAGGAAAAAATCCAGAATATTCCAGACCAACCTAGAACTTCTTGTGACAGTTCAGTTAAAGGGTGGCTAATAAGAGAACATAACTGAACATCTCCAATGTGACATATGCTCCATTTTATTACTCCTCACAGTAAGCATGTTAAAAAAGGGGGGAATTATTATCCCTATTTTACATCTAAAGAAAATGGAGGTTCAGGAGTATTAAATACCTTGATGAAGGTCTAGAGCCAGAAGCTACTTGAAACCATGTCTCTACAATGCCAATGTACATGCAGCCTCCCTAGGGGAAAAAGAAAACCTAAAGCCAGAAATAATAAATAACATCAAAATTCAAAGTGCTTTACACTGAAACTTAATTACCATTTCTTGCTTTGCCAATACTGTAAGTTTCTAAAAACTGGCCAAAAAAAATGCAGACATTTGAGAATACCTAAAGCATTAACCAATGTGACCACAGTGGACCTCCATGCCTCTGTCTCAAAAGAAAAGCAGACACTCCTTCCCTGACTTTTAAAATGAAATCCTGGGGAGACAAAACGTGATATGCCAAGTCAGATGCATTTTGAAAAAGTAAGAATGTGGAAAACACATGCTGAGGGTTTCACTAAGAATTTATATTTTAAATTTTTACTGTTTCCTGGACCTTATAAATAATAATCAAGCTATGGGTGCCTTAAGGAGATTGGATGGCCAGTAGAGAGTCAAATACAAGCAAAAGGCAAGTTAAAGCATCATTTGTCATCATCTGTTTTATTTTTCTTGCTTTGCAGTTCATGGAGAAATGTGCCTCGTCCCAAGAAAGAAAAATTATAAAAATGTTCTACTTTGAGTAGTGCCTTAGGGGGAGAAGTGTGTAGTACATCCCCTTCCCTTCTTTCCCTGACACCCAGCACACATACCCAATATACCAATTTCTCTTTACTGAGTGGTTCTCAAACTTAAATATATTAGAATGGCCTGGTAGGTTGTTAGAGCACAGCCTGTGCTCACCTGTGGAGTTTCTGATCCAGTAAGTCTAGGTGGGGCCTGGGAATTGGCATTTTGAAGTATCCAGGCCATGCTGATACTGCTGGCCGAGGCACTTAGAAGACAATTGCTTTTGTGAAAACAGTTGTTGAACTTGTCCTCAATAGGGCAACAATTCTAGAAAGGTAATGAAAATAATAATCATCTGGGAGATTTTTTTTAAAAGATTTTATTTATTTATTTGACACAAAGAGAGAGAGATCACAAGTAGGCAGAGAGGTAGGCAGGGATGGGGGTAGTGGGGTGGGGAAGCAGGCTCCCTGCTGAGCAGAGAGCCCAATGCGGGGCTTGTTTCCAGGACCCTGAGATCATGACCTGAGCCAGAGGCAGAGCCTTAACTGACTAAGTCAGCCAGGTGCCCCATCCTGGGAGCTTGTTAAAATTCAGTGGCCCTACTGTTGATTCTTGACCCTGGTTGAACATTAGAATCACTTGGGGAGATGCTGTGCCTGGATCCTACCTCAGACCTATTGAGGCAAAATCTTTGAGGCTGGGACTGAGGAAACATAGCTTTTAAAAAGCTCCTGCAATGATCTTAATACCATGGGAGGTTTATAACCACTGCACATCTGATTTGAAAAGCATGTGTTTGTAGCCATGGGGTAGGCATGGAGAAACATGTCCTAGGCAAGTCTTGTGCACTTTGAGAGTGCTTTGGGGATGAGACCTGAACCTCGATCATTACCACCCCACCCCCCTGCCTCCATGTGCAAACTCTCGAATGTACAGTTCCAGGCTTTGCACTTGCTCCTCCCGCGTCTGGAAAGCTCATCTTCTCTGTTCACCAGGTTAACTCTTTTGTAGCCTTAGATATTAAGCTCAGGGAGCTCCTCTCCAGAAATCCTTAGATGCCTCTCTTCTGTGCTCTAAGGGACCCTCTGTTGTCCTTTACCATAGTGCCGATTACACCATATGGTAAAGCTTCTTTCCACTTTTCTACAGGTCTCCTATTCAGGTGTTAAACCATAAAGGCAGAGGTGATGATTTTGCTTTTTACTTTGTTTGCCCTTACTGAATGTAATTTTCACAACAGCTCAATGAAATTAAATCGATTGATGTTAATTACAGTCTACAAAGAGAGAAAAACCTGATTTTATCCTTTTGGCATAGTATTCTCTCTCTTTTCTTTTCTTTGTAAAAAATATGAATCAACATTCATCTGGCTTTATAAATAGAATAAGACAGCTTCCTGAGATGAGAGAAATGCTTTATGTTAAATAAAATCAGCAGTAGTACCTTCAGTAATCATGAGAAAAGTCTCATTTTTTTTTCTTTACTCAAATGAAATCTGTTCAGATACTATGAGATCATTGTAGAAATACATTAAAAAAAAAAAAAAAAAAACCCTACCCTTGAATGCCTGCTGCTTTAAATCTTCTCACTTAAGTTCATCCTGAATTTTTAGGCTGCATTTTCAGAGAGTGTAACCATATGTTCAAACAATTGTTTTGACTATGAAATTCCTTAGCACACTCCGGAAGTGATCCCCGAATCCTGAAACGGCAGCAGGAACCTGTACCGATGCTGTGGGTGCCTCTGAAAATACGTGGGGTGTGATCTCAGGACAGACTTCAGGCATCGCTAGCTTTCAGGACAATCACAGATCACAGATTTCTACCTTGTCCCCTCTCCGTGTGGCTCTCTCTTGCCCCGTCATATAATGCCACAATGCCGTGCAACAGCGATTTGCTACAGTAAAGCACAAATCTTTGAGTCTGAGATGGGAGAGGGGTGGGACATGTTTTGTTTGGTTTTCAGCCCAGGATATGCTCAGTGAATATCTCAGCACCAGTTGATCACGTATTTTTCATTCTGTTATAAAAGCCAAAACTTGACCACACATTATTTATAACCAATAATATCCTATGTCTGGCTAAGGGGAAAAAAGTGAATATCAAGGAAAGAAGGAAAACAAATACCTTGTTTGGTTCGAGGGATTTATTTTTACCCTAGCACATACTATATAATGGTATGCATGTTTCCTGCTTTAATGAATTTAAGGATTTCTATATTCCTTAATATAGTTTTATTGTTGTGACAACACATACAGATTCTGTTGTCAGTCTACATTCCTATGGAAAATCGTATCATGGACCATTATTTATTTTGTGTGTGAACAGATGCCCCTCTGTTTTCAGATTATACTAAAAATTTTGGACTAGGTAGATAGTATTCCAGTTTGAACACAAAATCATCTCTAGACTTTTGGGAGAAAGAAGTCTCTACTGGAGAAGAGTGAAAGTTTTCCCGTAAACATGGAATCAGTGAACACAGGCAAAGCCTGAAAATTACCCTGAGGGCTTCAGAATCAGTAAAGGCAGGAGAGGCTTTGACCTTCTACCCCTAATGCTCTTCATCTTTGGATTTTCCTTAACAAACTACCATCTAGTCCTGCAAAATGTCTCTACCTCTGTCTCCAGTATGATCGGAGACATATGATTACTGGTATATGTGATTATTTGTTTCATTTTAATGTAATATATTTTTAATGCAATATTTTAAGTAAATAGAACATGGAAATGGATGCTCATAATAATCATCCAATTAATTTGTTTTCCCTTTAGCTTTTAAGACATTGGCTCCTCTTGGCTCTTACTCTATGTCTTGGACTATACTTTATCTTTTAAATTAGCCTGTGAATATGATTTTAATGCAGTAGATAATGGAGGAGGGGGCAGTGGAGGTTTTTTGAACGGGTGGGTGGTACGACTGGGGATGGCTTTTGGAAAATCAATCTGGTCCCATTTTATAGGATTGGACCTGGGAGAAGTGGGAAATAGGAAGCTTGATTGGGAGACTGTCAGTGTGGAAGATCACGTCAGGGCCATGTCAATGGGAAGATCTAATTGTGTAGAGATAATAATTGATATTGTGTAAGCAATAACATGTATGCAGCAAGAGAGAAGCAGATGCCAGAAGTGACTCTGAAGGTTTGGATCTTGTTGATTTCAAGAATCATGGTACTAATATAAATGTAGGGGAATGTAGGAGGAGAAGTTTATTTTCAACAGTATAGGTTCAGTGGTGTTTTAAAATGTACTTTGGGTTTGTTTTAATCAGGCGTGTTAGTGTACATGGACATGAGAATGAGTGTCACAGAAGTTTTTATATTCATAGCTCTCTAGCAATAGGAAGCATGGCATGCCTATATGGGAAAGCACCTACATGGACATGAGAATGAGTGTCACAGAAGTTTTTATATTCATAGCTCTCTAGCAATAGGAAGCATGGCATGCCTGGTGAGAAGGAACAAAGTAAAAATATGGGCAAAAGCCTTTATTATTGTTTTCAAGGGAAAGAATGGGCAAGGCAGAGTAGGCAGCTAAGTAGGTTTAGGATTGGGTAATTTGAATCCAGTAGTGGTTTCTAGGTTTTTAGTGCCTGGCCCTAGGATGGTGTAGGGCAAGGGAATACAGGAGGCAGCTTGGAGTAGAAACTTGGATTTGGTTGTTTTTTCTATCAAAGGAGAGCTAGAAGGCAAGTTATTTTCAATCTGTGGGAATTAGTTAACCTTGGGAGGGGCAGGCCCCAGATGTCACAGCATCATAAAATATAGAAAACCAAAAAAACATAAGTAATGGAAGTTGCCTAGGTAATATGGCAAGGTAAAACTTACCAAAAACTGGATACTGGAGGATATGAAGAAAAGTTAGGATTCTAAAAACAGAATTTGGAATCACCTATGTAGAATGGAGTTCATATAAGCAGATAAGACTGTCAGAAAATATGTGTAAGAGAAAGGAGACCAAGAACAGAACTCAGGAATACTTGTACTGAGGAGGTGGGAAAAGGAAGTGGAGTGAGCCGAGATCCCCGAGGTCTCTGCAGTGATAGGGAAGCTGCCGAAAAAGTGTTCTAGAAGGGAGGTAGAAGTTAAAGAAGGTGTCACTCCAGGGAATGAGCAAAGACCTAGGGGATGGGCAACCCAAGGAGTCCTTGAGGACTTCTGATTACATAGGATAATAGAGCTACAGGCCCAAAAGCCTGATTGCAAGGAGTTATAGCATGAGTGATCTTGAGGCAACAAATGCAGATCTCTTTTTAGAGAGACCTGATGAAGAAGGAAGGAGAGGGATGGGGTGTAATTATTATTATACATTATACTTTATTATTATTAACATTATTATTATATTATTATTAATAACAATAAGCATCATTATTAGCTGATGCTTAGTAGGCACTCCAAAGCCAATTTTCCTAACTTAATTTCTCTGTTTCCTACCAGTGTCCTACAGTTCTGGGAAATGAATTGAATTCTTTTTTTTTTTTTTTTTACCCTACTGTGTCCTGGTATATTTTTACCTGCCTATCTCCTCCATGAAACCATAAGCTTGAAGGCAAGTATGCTGTGGTACATGGTATAAACTGTGCTCATTGTATGTCCACTGAATGGAAGAATGGGTGGATACTTCTCAGAAGAGTAGTTTACCCACCCAATATCCCATAAATTGCGTGTCTTGAATTCCGTTTCTCTGTATGTGTATTTTCTTCTTTGCTTGTGTCTATTAATTATTTCAAAATGCAACTGGCAATTCATTTCCTCCAGAAATCTTTTCCCAATTAACCTAAACTAAACAGTTACTTTGCATATTCTAAGTGCATCAATTATGTATTCAATTTGTATGAATTTAAAGTTTACTTAATAAATTCGGGGCGCCTGGGTGGCTCAGTTGGTTAAGCGACTGCCTTCAGCTCAGGTCATGATCCCGGAGATCCGGGATCGAGCCCCGCATCAGGCTCTCTGCTCGGCGGGAAGCTTGCTTCTCCCTCTCTCACTCCCCCTGCTTGTGTTCCCTCTCTTGCTGTGTTTCTCTCTGTCAAAGAAATAAATAAAAATCTTAAAAAAAATGTTTAAAGTTTACTTAATAAATTCTCTTCTGTAAGTATTCCTAGGTCACAATATGTACGTAAGTTTTCTATCCTCAAATATAAGAAGACATTGTACATGCTGAGCAAATGTTAACAGGCATACATAAAGTCTACAATACATCTGAATATGCAAATATCATAATTCAGTTGATCATAGATCTGCTACCTTTGTGATCTGTTAGGCAAAAATTTTCATGAATGTCACTGTTCTGGGTTACATAAAGCAACTTCCTGAATTAGTGACCTTCAAAATGTTATAACACTCCAAAGCTGATGCATCTTGTGATACATTGTTAACATTCTAATTTTGTCTGTTGTGACAAAAGTGAAGTAGCTAACCGAAGTATTGTAGTCATCTAGTTATGAAAGGTATTGTTTCTTCACTACGATAATTGAATCTTACACATTTGGCACACTTATATTTTTATGAACTTCTAACAAGTGAATTATTTGAGAATTATTACAAATCAAAAGCTTAGTTGGAAGCACTTAGTGAGGACACAGGACTCTCAGTATGCAAAATCTGCATAGAAATTATAGTAATGGGAACTAGAGAAGTAGAAAGAAACATCAGTTCATGTAGTATACAAATAAAGGTGCAGATTATCCAGCAGGCCATCTTTTGTGCACCTATTATAATCCGGGGTTCCACCGTTCTGATTATATTTCCCTGCTTCCCCCACTAAATCGGGACCTAGGCTAGGGCAGCATCTATACTGTTCATCTCTTTTCTTAATTCCTAGCATGATATTTGGCATAAAATAGGCTCTCAGTGTTTGTAGAACTGAATTAGAAATGTACATCTACCAGGCCAGGTATCTTTTACTTTTTTTGTTTCTTTATATTTATTTATGCCAGTGTACATATAAATTTATTGGTATGGAAACAATGTTAGCAATTCCTTGCTGAGAGGGAAAACAGTTTTCAAAATATTTAGAGGACCATCTTACCTATATAAAGGTGTATCCATATATCTATAAACTAAGAATGCACAGAGCTAGGTCTTCAAGGATAGTCAATAAGGTGAGATTTTTAGGTGATTTTTATTTAGATCTCCATATTTTTTCACATTGTCTGAATCTTTTCATGGTTGAGCCCGGGTTAACTTTATAACGGTGAAACTGTTTTCAAAATGTAAGTAGGATGTCAATTGAAACAGAAAGCCTCAGGTCCCAGGCGTGCTCCTTACTCCCATGGCAAACTACTTGTCTAAGTTGAAATTTAATCATATGTGTGAAAACAAATACATTTGCCCTTTTAACACTCTGGTATTGCTTTGAATATTATCATGGGTATGACCTTGGTGCAAAACTCAGGCATTACTTTTGTTTGTTTTAATTTTTACTTTCAGCCATCATTCGGTTCCATCAATAGGAAACTTAATCCTGGCTTTTCCTGGAGTTTCACATCCTTGTCCCGCCAAAGTTTTATGTGAGTTCTGGCATCTTACATGGTGTTAAGGTTTGGGGTTTGCTGGGAACAGGTAAGGCAGTCACTCGTTGGGGATAGAAGACCAGCCTTGTCAATAGGGTTCCGAGGGGCATTAGATCCTAATGTCCTAAGGTATCCACCGAATGTAATGAAGTATCCCATCTCTCTTGCACCTAGAGCAGTATTAGCCATACACTCTCCTTTTGGGAATTGAGAAAAATAGTTACTCAAAGCAGCCCCTGGGGGGGGCTAATTCTGCCTCTGAACTTGTTGGGAAAGACCTGCAAGAATGCTAACTGTGCTGCAATTCAAGTAAGGGGATCCTTAATCACAAGGGTAGTAAAAAAAAAACTGTAGCAAAATGTGTGGATGTTTACCCCAGAAATGAGGGATCAAGGAAAATGTTCTCAGGAGTGAGTCGCAGGTGTGAGAATGATTGGCAGGACTCTTGAACTCTAGAGAATGTGGTAATGCTAGTCCTGTATTATGAGGGGGTGAAGCTTTGGCACTGTGAAGAATAGAAGCTTGGGATACTGGGAAAACAGGAACAGGAAATAGGAATTCTTTTGGCCTTTGTTGTTTGAATATCTTAAGAGGACATGAAAATATACTGGACCCAAAATTGTGGCATGCTACAAAGCTAGCCCTAATGTCCCATATTTTGAAGAGAAGTACAGAGATTATGGTCACGATTACAAAGTGAAGAGGAAGTATGGTCTTTGAGTTCAGACAGGTGGCCCAAATTAACAATCTGCCTCCAACATTTCCTTAACTTCAGATACTCAGTTTGATTTTCCATAAAAAAAGAAGCTGCAATTTATCTTGTAAGATTGTGGGGAGATTCAAATGAAACACATGGAAAGAATCTAAGATAGTGTCTGATATACAATAGATACTCAATAATTTCCAGGCATTATTATGTCTCTTGGTTTTACACTAGTTAATCCACATTGAGACAAGTATACCCACTGTCTTAAGAAATAAAAATATAAACTATAAAAATATTTTATCTTTTCCCCTTTTCTAGGCTTTGAGAACTATCAAATGAAAAGAACTTGTGGTTAAAAAGAGGGAAAGAGAGGGGCACCTAGGTAGCTCAGTCAGTTAAGCATCTGCCTTTAGCTCAGATCATGATTCCAGGGTGTTGGGACTGAACCCTGCATTGGGGTCCCTGCTGGGCGAAGGCCTGCTTCTCCCTCTCCCTTTGCGCCCCCCACCCTTGCCCTTGCTCATGCTCTCTCATACTCACTCTCTCTCTCTCTCACTCTCAAATAAATAAAATCTTTACCCAAAAAAAAAAAAAAAATCTATCTGCTTAAAAAAAAAAAAAAAAGAGGAAAGAAAGACAAGATAAGAGAATCCATGGCTTTCCTGGGAAGCATAAGGAGCTATTTTTACATCTCTTCCCATTTGCTTAGTGATAAATAGACTCATTGTTTACCTATTTTATTATGGGAGAAAATGAGATGTGTGGGTAATTGTTTTTCTTGTGTGGGTGCATGTAATTCTATTTTTATAAAGTGCTGATCCTGGTTGATTCTAAATACCTTTAATTTTGAAAGATTCTGTTTTCTTCTGGAATCCTCTTGTACCCACAAAGTTAGTAATGGAGTATCATTTAAATAATACACTGTGTGAGAACATAACAAAGTGGTTAGGAGAAGCATTTTGAAGGTTGACTTAAAATACATTGACTTTGAAATAACTATATATCTGGTGTAAAGAATGGATTCAACTAAATATACACATTGGTTCTCCTAACAGATAAGACTTTGGGAAGATATGTATTTTGGTTTAAAAATATTCTAGTTTGAGTTCAGTTGTATTATAGCTTACATAATACTAATTAGATGCTGGCTTAGAAATATGTGTTAGTCATAAAATTTTGGCTGGATTCACATCAGAAATCTGATAGGGCAAAGAACAACGTGATTATTCATATGTTTAAAATCTTGAGAAAAACACATTATGCACCATTTAGTAAAATTGTTCCATGATGTTAAGAAGAAATGGGGCGCCTGGGTGGCTCAGTTGGTTAAGTCACTGCCTTCGGCTCAGGTCATGATCCCGGAGTCCCAGGATCGAGCCCCACATAGGGCTCCCTGCTCAACAGGAAGCCTGCTTCTCCCTCTCTCACTCCCCCTGCTTGTGTTCCCTCTCTGATTGTGTTTCTCTCTGTCAAATAAATAAATAAATAAAATCTTCAAAAAAAGAAGAAACAATAAAATTGTTCCATGGAGAATCTGAGCACCGCTACGTTCAGAGTGACCAGATTTAGGCCTTATTTCTTAAACATTTAACTGAGCTGGATGGTGATCTGTGACCCCCACCTCTCTGAGCCAGAATTTCTAATAAAACAAAGTGTAGAAAGCATCCATCTCACAAACACTTTTTTTATTTCTTTTGATAAAAATATCAAGAGATATTATTTAATATCAAGGAGATTATTTAATGCAATAGACTTCTTTTATAATGCTTGCTTTGAAAGATTGGAAAACCTCCTACTTTATAAACTATCTTATTATGTTGGGTATTTACTATTAGTAGTTAATATATATCTGAATATATGATTTTACCTGCTGTATTTAAACTAAGGCAGTAATAAACTTCTTGAATGCCTATTATGTGTTCAAATGATTGAAGTTAATATCCAAAGCCATGAAATTATCAAAACTGTTTTTACTTAATCTGTCCAGAATTTCAATGCTAAATTCACCTTAAAAATAATAAATATAGGGGTGCCTGGGTGGCTCAGTTAGTTAAGTGCCTGCCTTTGGCTCAGGTCATGATCCTAGGGTCCTGGGATCAAGCCCCACATCAGACACCCTGCTCAGTGTTGATCCTGCTTCTCCCTCTCCCTCTGACCCCCACTTGTGCTTGCTCTCTCTCTCTTTCTCTCACAAGTAAATAAATAAAATCTTCGAAAAATAAATATAACTTACTGATTATTCAAAATAGCTTAGAATCATAAGAAGTGTGTTCTGTTCCCTCGTCTGCACTCTGTATATGTGGTATGTTCAGAAGTGCTAAGAGGAGTGAAGCCATGTGGCTGATGTCAGGAGGTGGGGTATGTGTCTGTGGTAAAAGAGAAATGCTGTAAGGTGTGCCTCATTGCCAACTTCCTACTCCCCTTAAAGTGGTCTTCATCCTTGCTTTCCCTCCTACCCTGCTTGGCTTCTTGCCTTTCCAAGTGCCTACCTTCTCATTGGCTCTGGGGTGGGTCCTGAGGCCGTACCTCGGCTTGAGCCCAAGTGTTCAGAGAAGGTGTGATTTTGTCCTTTTGTGGTGCTAGAGCTCAGCTGGCCTTCCCTCTCTGAGAGAGGAGGGAAGCATCATCTGGCATCTGGTTACTTTTGAAAATTTTGTGCACACAAGAAACAGAGAGGGACAGATCTAGCTGGGCATCCAGGGAAGATACAGACCAATGGATTACAGCAAGTGAGAGTGAAGGGGCATCTGGGTAACATCGGTTAGGACTCTGACTCTTGGTTTTGGCTAGGGTTGTGATCTTGCAGTTGTGGGATGAGCCCTGTGTGGGGCTCTGTGCTCAGGGCAGGGTCTGCTTGGGACTCTATCCCTCTCCCCACCTCCAAAATAAATGGATGAATCTTAAAAAAAAAAAAAAAAAAGGGATAAAGGTGATGACACCATCAAGGTGGCATCATATGTTGTTCCTAACTTCAGCGCTGCTCACCAGGAGATCCTAGACATTTCATAGACAACACCCCACTGAGAAAATCCTCAAATCCAAGGGTGAGACTAAAGCAGTCCCTAGACAACAGAGACCAAGAAGAATAGCATGAGGTGGGTGAGAGGAGCTGCTACACTCGGATGGCATTTCCTCTCCCCCAGGGCAGCACAGAGCCACACCCAAGATCCCCCTGGGCCTACAGAGTTTCTCCAGTTAGGGGAGATTCTAAGGTGACCAACAAGCTCTCCTGGCATTGCAGGATGCTTCTCAAGAGGCCCACTCAGATCTTGCCTCCTGGAGACCACTAGGGATGAGAGAGAGAGAGAGAGAAGGAGGTGGGGCTTACAGCAGCGCGCACTTGGGTCTTGCATTCTTCCTTGCAGGGTGCCTGAGCAGAGATCCCAGCTAGTGGCTCTGCAGATGGGGTGCTGTCTGGCCAGGGTGTTCAGTTGGCAGTTCAGCTTGGCTTGGATCCCTAGTCAGCTTGTCTAACCAGCCCCACCAAGGAAAGCAAATCTGTAGCCCTGCTTAACTGCTGAGTACAGCCTCTAGTCCCTACTAACCAGTAAGCCTCCCAGAGAATCAGGCCTGATACAAATAAATAAAGTAATTAACTAATTAATGAAATATATTAAAATATATATGTGAGGGAATATTCAGCCACCAAAAAGAAAAAAAATTCTACCATTTACAACAACATGGATAAACCTTGAAGGCAATATACTAAGTGCCCTAAGTCAGACAGAAAAACAAATATTGTATAATTTCACTTATATGTGGAACATGAAACAACAGACTTCATAGAAAAGAGAGCAGTTTGTTGATTGCTGATTGCCAGGGATGGGGGTGGGGTGGGATGGAAAAAGTGGGAGAAGGTGTTCAAAGGCTATACATTTCAATTTATAAGATTTTGAAAAGGTCTGGGGATATAATGTATTACATGGTGACTATAGTTAACAATATTGTATCATATATTTGAAAGTTGCCAGAACACATCTTAAAAGTTCTTAACACACACAGGACCACACACACACACACACACACACACACACACCCACACACACACATATACCCATACCCCCCCTCCCACAAATATAAGTGCAGGGAGTGATGGATATGTTAACTAATCTTACTGTAATCATTTCACAATATATATGTATGTCAAATCATGACACTGTATACACATAACCCTGCTGTTCTCCCTCTCCTTTTTTCACACTCACTTGGGGTACTGAGTTTGTTTATTTATTGAAATACAATATCAGGAGGTAGAGGCCACTGAGGCTGTCTTAGGGGTTGCCTATCATAGAGTTCTTATTATTTTAATAGTTGAGGAAGCCTCCTGGTTTTTGCACACTTGTCTGGTTCTCTCTTCTGGAATGTAGGTTGCACAGAGTGACTCTCTTCTAATGAGAAAAATATGGCGGATACGGTAAGACTTTGTCCCCAGTGTTGGGTTACACAAAGACTGTAGCTTCCTTCTTGGGGGTGCATTCTTATGTTATATGTCAATTACATCTCAATTAAGCTGGAAGAAGATATAGTCTGTAATGTGTATTTCAATAACAAACTCAGTACTCAAAGTGGGTTGAAAAAAGGAGAGGGAGAAGAGCTAGGTCAAGTGTGTGCTCAATGGCTGGAGATTTACTGAAGATAAATATTTCATTAGATCATTAAAAAAAGATAGAGATGGGAAGATACCCAGGAGAGTCTGATTCTGGTATTATCATTTTATTTAGATAAATGGTAAGATCTTTCACAAGGACATTTTCTCCTTTTTACCCAATCCTTTACAAAAATTTGTTGTTAATGGAACTGCATCCCATAGTCCTGTTGACTTTTATATATCCAGGCTTAAATAACAACGAATATTCTCCTGTCATCTTCAAAAAAGGCGCCATTAATTCACAGTTTGCAGGGTAGATACTAGTGAGTTTTATCTAGTTTTCATTAGTGTTGATACATGGTCAAATAAAATCATTTGTTGAATGAATTTATAATGAGCAAGTAAAACACTGTCTAAAAGTGCTCACAGGTTACAGAGGCAATCTTTGAAATAATGTTTTCATTTGCTAGTGGGAAGTGGTAGTGGAATACATTTATATGTATTTGTGCATATAAATGATACATATGATATATGTATATATATCCGGTATATATGTATGTAAATGTACAGAGGTACATAAATAAGAACTCAAAGCAAATTTAAATAAACACAAAAATTTTCAAAAGGCCAAAAAAAATCATCAAACAGAGGCAACTCAGAAATTCTAATGAAAACACGTACGCAGTGAAAAACCTGACTTAAAATGCAAGGAAAAGACAATCTCTATTCCATTCTCAGAACTTTACTTAAGATCAGAGTTGAAAGGGTGGCCTTTTCCATAGAATTGCAATGTGCTTTCCAAACACCTTTCATTTAATATGACTCTGGGTGATAGTCCCTAAGATTCTAACATTTGGGCATTGTTAACATTATTCTACTCTCGTGGTCCACTGAACAGTCTCAGAAAAAGAAATGTTGGCAACTAATCTGTAAGGGAAATGAGGTAATCACCATTTTCCATTTCTCTCTGGATTTCGGACACAAGCCTGCCAATACTGAGTGAAAATGCTTCGGAAAGTAGTAACTGGGATGTGAATATAAAGCAATATTATGGCTTTGCCCCTCAGTGTTTCCCCAGATCCAGTTGTTTTTGAAAGAAAACCTTCCATTCTCCTCCTTTGACTATATGAGTGGCTATGCCCTCTGGTGTCAGAATTTCTCTTATTCTGAGGCAGAAGGCTCATCCTCATCAATTAACATATTTACATGGATGTGAAGATGTATTCTCAAATGCATCTCAAAGATATTCTCTAACCTCAATTTTTTATACATTTATTCTGGCTGATTCTATTTCTTAATAAAGTTGGCAGGAGGGGTGCCTGGGTGGCTCAGTTGGTTAAGTGACTGCTTTCAGCTCAGGTCATGATCCCGGAGACCTGGGATCAAGCCCCACATCGGGCTCCCTGCTCAGCGGGAAGCCTGCTTCTCCCTCTCTCACTCCCCCTGCTTGTGTTCCCTCTCTGGCTGTGTTTCTCTCTGTGAAATAAATAAATAAAATCTAAAAAAAAAAAAAAAAAAAAGTTGGCTGGAAACAACCCAAAAAGCTGCCTAATGGTAAGAGGTGAGGAAGAAGAAGAAAAAAACATTATTTTGTGATCTTTACCCAGATTTTGTAAGAAAACATTTGCGAAGCTGTGTGACTCTAACTAAATCCCCTTGGTGTTTGAGTTGCAGTCAGCCCATGCCCGGGCTATTTGCATCCTAGGAAACAAATGTAGAGGCACTTAATGTAAAAGTGAGTAGTGTGGACTCCAGAGCCAAGAATGTGAATCTTGGCTGTAAAAACAGAGGGCTAAAAAAAATGTCTACATATAGAAATAGAACATTTGTCTTCAATGTCTAGGTTCTTTTCTTAAAACAGTGGGAAATCATTTTAATGAATGAGAGAAACCTGTCACGTTGCGGTGCTAAGTCCTATAGCAGTTTGGCTGCATGTGTTTGACCATGTGACAGGTCTTGTAAAATAGAAAATATTGTTGCATTTTCAGCCACAACTAAAGCCATAAGGCAAGATTTCTGGCTTCATTCACAGCTTACTGATTGGGCAGGTGGATCAAATGTTGATAAAGAACAAAACAAAAGAAAACGAAAACACTCATACCTATGGAAATGCTACCTGATCTAATCTCCCACCCCCACCAAAGCAAGAAAACATTAAAATTTTCTGAATGGTTTTAAGTATGGCATATCTTTTAAAAATTTGGTGGAGTGAGTGAAGTTAGGATTTATTCATAATAGAGATGCCATTTTGCTTAGGTGTTTTGTGAAAACACAATGATGCAATTAAAAAATACCTTATTGTGGGGGCACCTGGGTAGCTCAATGGGTTAAGTGGCTGCCTTCAGCTCAGGTCATGATCCCAGAATTCCAAGAGCCCCTTTATCAGGCTCCCTGCTCAGTGGGGAGTCTGCTTCTCCCTGTCCCAGCATGTGCTTTCTCCTTCTCTCTCTCTCTCTCTCTCTCTCTCTCTCTCTCTCTCTCTCTCCAAATAAATAAATAAATA
>PITA01006873.1:21984-58729 GCA_004023965.1 Spilogale gracilis
CTTTTTTTTTTTTAATTTTATTTATTTATTTGACAGAGAGAGATCACAAGTAGGCAGAGAGGCAGGCAGAGAGAGAGAGGAGGAAGCAGACTCCCCGCTGAGCAGAGAGCCTGATGTGGGCCTCGATCCCAGGACCCTGAGATCATGACCTGAGCCGAAGGCAGAGGCTTTAAACCACTGAGCCACCCAGGCGCCCAATAAAATCTTAAAAAAAAAAAAACAAACTTCGTTGTGTATATTTAAACCACAGAGAATCTCATTGTAGAGAGTCATGGGTAAACTTAAAATATGATAAAGAGAAACTTTTTGTTCACTGCTTTATTTCCCTCCTAAAGAATACATAGGCAATCCTGTAGGTAAGGATGTCATCTTGTTGATTGTGTAATTCAGCTGAATACTACTCACCTTTTTTGCAATATGTGAGTAGGTATGTTAAAATTTAAGATTTGGGCAAAATAGTTTGTTAATTAAACTAACCTAAAGTTTATTTCCCTTTTGATAACATTCACTGTGACCCATGGATGACATCTCAGTCCCCTGTGACCATCTCAAAAATATGTGAGCAAGTTTATAGAATAAGTACAGAGTCAACTCCAGCTGAGTCACTACTTCTATGAAGTTGGACCAGTTACTTGACTCTGAAGCCTGACTTTTCCCCTCTATAGTTATGAAGATAATACTACCATCTACCTCCTGAGATTATAGTGGTAAAAATTAGAGCATATGCCAACTACTCAGTTAGCACTTAATAAATGTTACTCTTCTTCATGGTGAACATAAGGCTGGATGATTAAGAACAAAGTAACTCAAGGGGTCGAATCACTGACAGTGTCCTCACACTTTATTGAGGGGTTAAGAATGAACAAAACTGACTTCTGGCTTCTCTCACCACGCAAATCCCCCTGCCAGTTCAAAGCTCAGTAGTCCTAATCTGTTCTTCTCCAATAATACAAGAATAGAACAAGATGGATTGAAAAGAGAAAACTTTGGCCCCAAGCCTTGATAATGTCAGGCCTATTTAATTGTGTTGAACGATTCAATATGATTTTTTTAAAGTTTAAAATTAAATGATTATATGAAGACACATCATTTGGCTATTTATGTTAAAAATATTTATAGCTAATTAAGCTATTTAATTTTTCATGTTTATCTTTATATGGTAAAGATTTACTGTGCAATTCACAGATACTATTATTTTTAATTTTCAGATGGAATAATGATAAGTGGTTACTCTGAAATTTGCTGGAATAAATAACACAGTCTTCTAGATAATAGTACTTGGTGCATTAGATATAGCAGTGTATTGGAAATACAGGAATGTGAAAAAAAAAGAAATACAGAAATGTGGATTATAACAAGAGTTACAATCACATCAAATTCTTTACTCATACTAATATCATTCTTTAAAGAGAAATACATTTTTCCTCCTTCATCTTAATAGTGGTCCATGAGGGGCTCTCAAATACAGATGTCTAAATTCACAAGTATGAGAAATAGTTTTATCTCATTTCTGTGATGAGAATGTTCTCCAGCACAAATTGGATTTGCATACAGCTTCATAGATAAGTGAAAAACAAAAATATGATTTAAAGAATAACCCTCAAAGTTTAGATGCTAGTGATCTGGAAATCCCATAAGGAATACTCATCTTGAAAAATTTATACCCTTTTCTCTTTTTGCTGAATGAAGTATATTGTGAACAAGCAACCTGTCTCTCAGAATTTTGTCACTTATGTTACCAGCTGGTTGCAATCAATATAAAGATGAAAAATCCAAAGCTCAAACCATCCATGTGTTCATGAAATTGCAGGGCAGTTCTTAAACATTTATTAAGAGCTTTCAGTGTGTTAGGTGTTAAAGAAATGCAGGTGAAAAAAGAAAGAAAGAAAGAAATGCAAGTGAGTATCTTAAGACTGTGGGTAAGGCCAAAGTTTTCTCCACGGGAGCAGTACGTAAAAACAAAAGCCCTGATGTATTGGTTCAGCTGTGACACATTGAGTTGGGGGAGACGTGACAGTTGGATAATTCCTCTGTGTTGACTGGGATGTAGGCCACTGGGTTTGCAAAGAGGGCTTGATTGAACTGACAACCCAGTTGTCTCAAAGCCTCCCTGGTTCTCGCGTAGCCAATTCCTCTATTGTGATAAAAACTTGTTCCTAGGGAGTCCTTTCTTTACTTGCTCTCTAGACTCCTTTAAGTCGTGGCAAGCATTTCAACCTAAGTAAGAAATATCTGGCTATCAGTATCCCCTGTATAAATGATTATAGTGTCACAGCCTCTTAAGGGTTCTACATTTGCTTTCTTTTTGAGATAAAAAAATAAAAAGAAACTGGCTCTTCAACTGTAGTGCAACACCTAGGTTGGGGCCGGATGTTTGTAAACATTCTCTACTAAAGTTAACCGCATGCAAAATCTTACATTCTCCTTTCACAATAACCCTAACCCAAACAGCATACTTCTAAGCATCCCAGTCCAAAACGTTGTCAATTATATCTTCTTTTATTAACTAAAATAACAAACCTGAAGGAGCGATGAGCTCAAGAGAATTGCTAGATACTGAGTTGTATGAAAATATATTGAAAGTCCAGCAGTGCAGGTCTGTATGTCTAATAGTGCAGTACATTTGATAAATATGTACTGCTATTCATTGGTCTAATCTTTTCCTGTAGAAGGGGAAGAGTCAGCAAAAGAGTTTAACATCAAACAGGTTAATTTCTTAAAATATATTTATTTTTTATTGCATATTGATTAAGAACTTGATCTCTGAACTCCAGTAGCCTAGAAATGAATGTTGTTGGCCAAATGACCTTGGGCAGGTTCTTTATCCCTTCTACACCTCAGTTTCCTCAACTATGAAAATAATAAGAACTCTATGATAGGCGGTTGCTAGGAGAGTCTTAATGATCCTCCCTCTTGGTGTTAGCACCCTTATGTAATTCTCTCTCCTGGAATGTAGGCTGCACTGAGTGACTCTCTTCTAATGAGTAGAATACAGCAGATGTAATAGGGCTTTGTTCCCAGCATTGGGTTACACGAAGATTGTAGCTTCCTTCTTGAGGGGTACACTCTTGGTCTTAAAACTTTTGCCCCGAGGGGAGCAAGGTGCCAGTTGTGAGTAGCCCAGCCAAGAGGCCCATGTGGCAAGGAGCTGGTGTCTCCAGGTAACAGCCAGTGAACTGCCAAGAGCCAGGAATATGGGCCTGAGGCACGCAGCAAGGCTGTGCCTGATTTCCTAACTCACAGTAACTCTGAGATAATAACGGTTAAGGTTTTAAGCTATGAAATTGGGAGTTAGTTACAGAGCAACAAGTACTAATACAGACTAGGATAATAATCACCTTATGGGATGGTGGTGATGATGAAGATTTATTTATGTGTGATATAAATAATATATGAGCTGGTGGGATAATTTATGAACAGAGCCTAGCACAAAGTGACACACAGTACCATTGCTGTAAATGACAACTTATTCCTTGCATTGAAAGGGAATTGCTGTGATCTGCATGTTTGTGTCCCCCACTTTCATGGTTGGAAACCTGCCTCTCAAGGTCATGCTTTTAGGAGGTGGGCCCTTTGGGAGGTGATTAGGATTAGTGCCTGTATAAAAGAGAACCGACAGAGCTCCGTAGCTCTTCCACCACGTAAAAGTATGGTAAAGGTCCATAGCCCAGAAGGGGGGCCCCACCTGACTACGCCAGCACCCTGATCTCAGAATTTGAGCCTCTAGGACTGTGAAAAATAAGTTTCTGTTGTTTATAAGCCCCCCCAGTCTGGGTGATATTGTTATAGCAGTCCAAACAGACTTAGATAAAAATGAAAACTTCTTAGTTTTAATATTTTTAAAACAAAAGAAAGCTAATTAAGCAAATCCTATTCAATTAGGGTAACTGTTTTTCATATTGAACTGCTTTTTAAAAAATTTATAAAGTCTGTTTATAAATCATTTGTTACTACTAAAGCGTCTTTACATTTTCCTTTCTATAAGAGGGAAAAACTTCTGGGACTAATTCCATGATATTCTGGGATCAACTTATTCAGAACAGGTTCCCCCCTGCCCCCACCCCGGGTAAGCATCTGGTTATCTATATAACCCTATATAACCCACACCTCCTATCCACACATACCATCCAATATTTTGAGTCGTCTACACTAAAGTTTATCATTCTGGAGGTAAGTTTATCATTCTGCCTTTTCTGTGTGTGGGGTACATGATTGTGGAAATTTGTGCTTTCATTCATTTAATTCATTAATTAATATTCTATTTATTTATTTTGGGGGACAGACTCCCCTTTGAGCAGGGAGCTCGATGCAGGGCTCCATTCCAGGATCGTGAGATCATGACCTGAGCAGAAGGCAGATGCTGAACCAACTGAGCCACTAAGCCATTCAGGCACCCCTGTGTTCATTTTAAAATTGCTTTGGGATTTTGTTACAGCACATTTTTCTAAGTGTTCTTGAAATTTTATCTGGAAATCTTATATTTAATGAAAAGGACAGCAACTTTACAGAATCCATTCATTTCTCTAGACATCTCTCTTGTAACAAAAGTTTAGCTTTCAGAAAACAGCTTTGACGATTGAAAATTCTGATGGGGGGGCACCTGGGTGGCTCAGTGGGTTAAAGCCTCTGCCTTTGGCTCAGGTCATGATCTCAGGGTCCTGGGATTGAGGCCCACATCGGGCTCTCTGCTCCGCAGGGAGCCTGCCTCTCTGCCTACTTGTGATCTCTCTCTCTGTGTCAAATAAATAAATAAAATCTTTGGAAAAAAAAAGAAAAGTCATTGGACTATTCCATCATCTCACACAGTAGTTCATGTTTGAAGATAGAAAAAGTACAGACAAGAGGAATTTCTTATGTCTTTGTCTATGGTTTCTTCACCCTTTCATATAGATGAGGGAAAGAATTCCATTTACATGAAGTGGAAAAACTTGGTATAAGACCAGAATTTTTAAAACGCCTCACACTCTAAAGTAGAATATCATTATTCAAGTGCCTTAAAAGTCAAAGCATGTGTCTGGGCTGTGGTTCAGCAAGGATTGTGACCTGCTTGTGGATTCCACAGACATTAACAGTACACTTGGGTACACTATTCAATAGGTCAGGAACTCTTTCTCCAGAAAGCCATTAGTGCACTTGACCTTTCTCAAGGAGGGGTGGAAATCACGAAGGACAGATCCTGGAGACGTCTGCCTGCCAAGTGCAAACATATTGTCTAATTCATTAGATTGGCAGTAGCTAAATAATCATAGGAAATTCCCATTTGTTCTCACAATGTTTGGTTTAGGATTTCCATGCACATTACTTTAGAAGAAGCTACTATGTTGCCTTTGAATGTTTTAGGTAAATCAAATTCATGCTTGGAGAGGCTGTGGAGTGTGAAAAAAAGATACCAATTAACAATTTTCATTTCTGCTTTTGGCCCTATCTTTGTGACCTCAAGCAAGTTTCTTAATCCTTCAGAGCCTCATTTTTCTTATCCACAAAATATCTGCCCTCCTTCAAACGGTGTGCTGAGGATCGGGTCCTGTCCATGAGGGGTATCTGTGGTTCTATAATGTCATTAAATTTTTGACTGCAAGTTATAGATCTCTAAATCAAATAAACATAGCACGAATAAAAACAAAAACAAAAGGCATAGACTTTTTTGGAGGATATGTGATGTCTCAACAGCAATAGACCAGCTTATACCCATGCCTCAGTAACAGCTGTATCCAGGGATTCTAATACTCTTACTTTGACTTTCTTGTGGGATGTCTTTATTCTTCTGTTGCTTACCTTTGTTTTGTTTTGTTGTTTTGCTTTTTGCACAAGAACACAAAGTAGGCAAGAGCTGCTAATAAGTCCTAAGCTTTATGGTTTAGCATGAATCAGATGCCTACACAACAACAGTGAAGCCGGGAGATGGATGTGGTGGCTGAGCTGGGGTGGAGGGGTGGGAGGAGGAGGTTGCAGGGCAGATAACACTGTAGAGCTGTAGTCTGTGGAGGGCCTCAGACCAAGTACTCCAGATGCAGAGGAGAAAGAGAGAAAAAATATGGAATGGTTAGAAGTATTGCCAACTCATTTAGAAGTACTGCCAGATCATTTGAAAGAGCGTGCCAAAGCATTGGTTCTTAGCCCTGACTGAATGTTTAAATCACCTGGGGAGCTTTTTAAAACCCAAAGCAAAGTCCTTTGTCTGTTGCCATCAGAATCATCTGGGGAGCTTCTGAAATTTCTAACATTTTCAGATCTACTCGGACGTATTCAATCACTCTCTAGAGTAGAGAGTGGCCAGAACCCAGGACTTGGCAGTTAAACTCCCCAAAGTTTTTTGTTTATTTGTTTGTTTGCTTTATTTTATTTTATTTTTGCACATGGAAATTTGAGAATCATTGCTCTAGATTGGTGATTCCCAAATTGTGATTTTCAGACCAGCAGCTTCAGCTTCACTTGGGAACCAGTTGGTAAAGCAAACTCCTAAGTCCCACCTCAGACATACTGAATCAGAAAGTCTTGCCCTGACTTCCGAAGAGTCATCCAAGTGGTTGAGATGCCCCCTAAAGTTTGAGATCCATTGCTCCAGACTCATTTAATCTCTCCAGTAATTCATTTCTATAGAATTTTACAAATGTAGAGGTCCTGGGTTTTGGCATTTAAAATATGTAATCACTTTTTCTTCAAACTCTAAATATTTGGTTTGAGGGGCACCTGGGTGGCTCAGTCGTTAAGTGTCTGCCTTTGGCTCAGGTCACTATCCTGGAGTCCTGGATGGAGTCCCGCATCGGGCTCCCTGTTTGGCAGGAAGCCTGCTTCTCCCACTCCCACTCTCCCTGCTTGTGTTCCCTCTCTGGCTGTGTTTCTCTCTGTCAAATAAATAAATAAAATCTTTAAAAATAAATAAATATTTGGTTTAAAAATGATCCTGTGGGCACCACAGTGCCATCTAAAAATGTAGGAATGGGGTTTCTGGGTGGCTCAATCAGTTAAGGGTCCAGCTCTTGATTTTGGCTCAGGTTGTCACCTCAGGGTCATGAGTTCCACTCCCGTGTCAGGCTCCATGCTCAGCATGTGGAGTCTGCTTAAAGATTCTCTCTGTCCTTCTGCCCTTCCCCACCCATGCTCACGTGTACCCGTGTTTTTTCTCTCTCTCTCTAAAAAGAGTTTTTTTTAAATGTAGGTTGTATATGACACATAAAGTTAAAGTATCAACATCTACAGAACTGAGATAAAGATAGCTTTTGTTATGTTTTTGTTTCCTAATTACAGTTTCCTCAACCTCTCTGGAGTGTTTTCTTCTCTTTTGTGAGTCTGGGAACTAACTCTCTAATGTCAGTTTCACGATTGTCAGCATCTTCAATCACAGGCAATATAGCTTTGTCTTGAGAAACTTTATCTTTTAATCTCCCACATTTAAGCCACTGATCCATTCTGAAATATAAGAAAAATAGAATATTTTTTTAAAGAACAAAATACTTTGAATCATAAAATAACATTAAATAAACTTACAAGTTTAGAAAACTTTAAAAAAAATTTTGAAATACCATTGCAGACCAAGAGCATAAATTGTATGTACTTGTTATTGTGTTTCCATAGGGGCAGGGAAAACTTTGGAATTCCAAACATGATAATTTACTGAATAAAGTGGTTGCAAAGATCCTAACAGCTCTAATGGAAGATAGCTGGCAAGAGAGTAGTGGAAATACTGGGGAAAAGATAAATAAATATCTGAAAACACATGTGTTTATACCCTAAAGCTACTACCTTTGAAAATTTTAGAGAATAAACAAGAATACACGAGTACCCAGTCCATTAGCCAGTAGAGCAACGATGTCACCACATGTCAAGTCACCTCCTCTGTGTACATTCATGGGAGAAGAGGAATGTGAAAGCAAGTAATGTCTTAGTACTGTGAAAACAATTTTGGTCTCAGAGATATTGGGGGCTTTTAGGCATTCCAGAACTACAATTTAAGAATGGTAAATTGGGTCAAATTCACATGGGTCAATTCAAATCTGCCATTCTGATAAACCTGTCCAAACATAAAGTACTATGGTAATAAAAAAGGAATGTGTAGCCTGTGCCAGGGACATGTGGTCTTGTCAGAGGAAGAAGCCTGGAGGCATCTGGGGTATACTGTCAAGCTATTTTGGGGGGAATATTTAATAAAATATTATGAGGTTCTTGAAAAGGAAAAGAGGTTAGATATACCTGTCTCAGAATAGACGGACCTGCTTAGAGTCTGTATAAAAAGAAAGCTTTAATCGTTGAGAAAGGATATTGTAACCAAGGGAAACTGAGGGAGAAAGAAGAAAAGAATAAGCACAGATGATACAGAAAGATCCATAGAAACCTACAAAAGAAAGGTACTCAACAACCAAGGTATAGAAAGGAGGGACAAGAAGGGGTAGGGTGGAGAGAGAAATCACAAAGGAGACCTCAAATCACTAAGGAAATCATCACACATATGAATTAATCATAATAAACATTGGTGATATCAAAGACATTTAAACTCAAAAGGTTAAATGACTAAATAGGTATCTGAAAGAAAAGGAACTCTGTGTGACTTTTTATAGAAGTAGGTAATGTAAAGAGAAAAAACATTCAGCTTGGAAACTCAGTCTGAGACCGCTGGGATAGTCAGAGAGGAAAACCGTAGGAATGAAAATTTTGGGTATAAGAGCAACCATGTGGGTTTTTAAAAAAAGGTTTGTGAGGTTTGGGTGGACTAGTGCATGATAATTATGAATAAATGAAGGGAAATTGGGTTTATAAAAATGAATGTCTATCATTCAAAGAGTTGGAATGTTGGGGGAAACTCTTAAGGAATGCAGTGGCTTTCCTTCACACTCATGAAGTGATCGTAAATTTCATCAGCTTCGGAAAATACATATCTGGTGGTGCTGCTTCCCAAATCCAGGGCTCTCAAGAGCCCTCAACTCTCCAGCTCTACTGTTAAGGTCTTCCATGTTACGCCCCTGTCTTACCTGTCATATCATTTACATCTTTCCCCCTACCAAACCTATAAACCATCTAGAAGACAGAACAACCATTTGTGTAACAACAGACTGGGGTAAAGTTTTTTAATTTTCCAAGACAATTCAAATCCCATATAATCTGTGTGGCAAAATTTTGGCATATGAATTCCTATATGGTCAAAAAATTAATTTGTCAACAGAATAACTAAAAGCACAATAATGCCTAGCAGTGAATCACCGTGATTGAATTTGTTTCTCTGTTACTTGTGTCGGCAAATAATTTCATTTCATATAATTCTGTATATCTTATAAACCCCATATTACATAACTTCTATTGGTTTAACCAAAAAATGATTATTTTAAATTAAAAATGACGTTGTATATTTCTGGGGCTCTTCCTCCCTTTCTGAAGGTCAAGGCTTCCATCCGGAATAATTCCCTTTGCCCTTAAATTCCTTTAGTATTTCTTGGAGTGCACATATGCAGGTGAAAATTGCTTCAGATTTTATTCATCTGAAAACATTTTTATTCCACTTTCAATTTTGAAGGATGTTTTTGTGAAGTACGGAATTTTAAATTGATGTTTTCCTCCCTTGTAGCGCTTTAAGATATCAGTCCAATTTCTTCCAGCTTCCATTATTTCTGATGAGAAGCCAGCTCTAATTCTTATTATCGTCTCTCTAAATATACTGTGATATTTTGATCTTACCTTTTTTAAAAAAAAATTTTCTGTTTTTTTGGTTTAAGGATTATGGCTGTTATATGCCTATGAATGGTTTTCTTAGCATTTATCCTAAGTTTTTCTTCCCTTTTACAGTGGCTTGAGACCTTTCATTGGTTTTGAAAAAAAAAAAAATCTCAGCAATAATCTCTTCACATAATTCTTTAGCCTGATTTTCTCTTTTTTCTATCTGGTATTCTAATTATACACATGTAAGACCACTAATTATTGTCCCACAGGTCTCTGAAATTCTTTTTTCAACTTTGTGATTCAGTTAATATTATTTCTATTGGCCTATGAGTTTTCCAATTGTTTCTTTTACCGAAGAGACTGTTAAGCCTGTCCAACAAATCATTAATTCAGATATGGTATTTTTACTTCTAGAATTTCCTTTTGTTTCCTTATGGAGTCTTCATTTCTCTGCTAAAATTCCCCATTTTTTCCTCTAAATTCTTTAAAACTTTGTTTTGTCCTTGTATGTTAATTTTTACATGTAGATCATCTGTGGTTTTGCTTCTATAAATTTGTTTTAAAAATCTCAATTATGGGTCATATTCTCCTAAAAACTGTATCAGAGTTTTTAAATGGTGTGGCAGATACTGTGTTTAAAAGGCCCATAGACACTAGAATAAATCTTTTTTCCAGAGAGGTCCTGCTTTTTCCTTTGTCAGATTCTTAGAAAAAGAGGATGGGTTTTTTGATCCAGTCAAAAGTTGAGCTAGAGCTGAAGCTGGGTTACATCTTTATTAAGTTCAGTTCACCTCTTGTTTCAAACGTCCTCAGGGCAAAATCTGTTCTATGTGTATTACAGGCATCTCTCTCCAGTAATACTTTGGGATGTAAGCACCAATGAACAACAAACCAAGAGATCGTTCCTTGCCTTCCAGTCCAGCACTGAGCATCCTGAACCCCGACGAACTTGTGGGATAGAATCAGTGGCAACTGCGAGGAACTAATTCTGCATTTGAAACTGATCTAGATTCCAGTCCTTCAAGCAGGTTCATGAGAATTTCTAAAAGTTTTGTTGACTTCTCCTTCCCTAGCATACCAACCCTCCTCTCTCCCTGGCCTTTGGGAGGCAAGGTACTCTGTTTTTACCATACCCAGACTCGGTAGTTCCACCTAAGGATGAAAGTGGTAACTAACCTCAGGTCAGCTAGGAAGAGCTCACCCTTCTTTACAAGGCAGTTCCGTTGAGCGTATAGCTCAATATACCTGTACATATGTATATTATCTCAACAGTCTGTTGTTACTTTTTATATCCTTGAATTCAGTTTCAATAGAATAATGACTACTCTAAAACAGACTATATTAATGAGCTTTTTAAAAAAGATTTTATTTATTTATTTGACAGAGAGAAAGAGAGAGAGCACAAACAGGCAGAGAGGCAGGCAAAGGGAGAGGGAGAAGCAGGCTCCCTGCTGAGCAGGGAGCCCAACTCAGGGCTTGATCACCGGACCCCGGGATCATGACTTGAGCCGAAGGCAGATGCTTAACCGACTGAGCCACCCAGGTGCTCCATTAATGAACTATTTTCAATCTTTCTCATTTTGGGTCTAGTTGAGCCATTTATGGGAGTGTTCGCATCTCATTTTTATTTTTCTTTGTAAGGCTTTGTTTGATTATATAAACAATCTGAGAGAAATACTTTTGCAGTATTTTTAAACTTTGGGTTTCAAAGAAGATATTTACTGGAAGTGTTCACTTTCAATTCTTTCTGCTTTGGTTGCTCCAGGGTTATTTATTGATCACTGGACTCTCTATGCTGCAGTTTCAAATCTGTTTTCAGGGAAGAAAAGGAATTTAAATCTGACTCTATGATACAAGCATAACTGAAGTGTATAAAATTAGAATTAAAAAGAGTACAATTTAAGGAAGTCCTAATGTTTGAAATCACTGCTAACCTTACAAGCAAATGTCTGAACTTACTCAGAAGGCATTTGCTGATAAGTTTGTGTCTGTGCACACAACCTCTGGGTCACCGATACATTCCATCTTAATGTAAGAAGAGAGTACATAAAAACCTAATCTTCTTCATGGCTGAGACTCACAGACCTAAGTTATAACACTTCAGAGAAGATATATTTATGAGCAGATATATAGCTCATTTGGAAGATTTGGAAGCTACATCATAGTTTACTTCTTTTAAAATTTTTATTTGTTTAGATTAAAAATTCCAGTCAAATTATAGTTTATATGTTGTTCACAGCAAGATTACACAATAAACCCATTGAGTAGCAATCTGAGCTCTGCAGAGCAAGATACTGGGAAGTCGTAAGACAGCTTGCAAATTCCACTTTGTTCCTTTTGCATTATTTAATTATCTTCTGGGCCTTGAAACTCTGGCCAGCAATTATTCTATCTCATATAAAAATTGTCCATGGGCCAACCGGAAAAAAAACTCCCACATACCTCAATCTTGCCAAATTACAACAAAGCTGCTTCAGAATAAGAACAACTGAGACACATATTCTCAGTAGAACAGAATGCAAGCTCTCACTTCTACTTATTACAATAGCAACTTTGTGTTTTTCATGTGTTTTCTTGATTCCTATAGTACACTTGCTATGAAAATTCCAGTTTGGCTTTTCCTTCTTTGGGTTTGATGCAGAGGTAACTGGTGCAGAGAAAAACCTAAATAGGAAGTCTTGGGAAGGCACACCAGGGAGTTGTTCACACTGTTCTAGAATGCATTACCTGAAGGCTGTAAATCACTTGAGCAAGAGAAAAGAATTATTGACTTAAGGATGAGGGAGAAATTGGGTGAATCCACTTAACCTGAGAAAATGGAAATTTTCCATGAACTACATTTTTTTTTTTTTTTTACAATTCTACCAGCTTTTTATTTCTTAAATAAGTGGCCAATTTGATTGAGAAAGTAACAAAACAGCAGTGAACCTCTAAACCAATTCATAAATTCCCCCACTTACAATCCAAACCAATAACCTCATCATTGTACTTATCCCAGGCAAGGCACGGGGTTAGATAGCACACAGAGAAAACGGAGGCAACAGGAAGAAAGGGCATCAACAGGGCAGTGTGGAACAACAATGCAGGAAACCCCCGCACCTCTGATTCCAGATGGTGGATGGATCGCTCTCCCCCACCCCCTTTATTATTCAAACGGGGCTCCTTACATTTGGATCCAGTTGAGCACCATCCCTGAGATTCAGTGTTTGCTGCTTCTTAAATGAAGGATGTCTGGTAGCTCAACTAAGCAGCAGGCTGTGGCAATCTCCCAAGTAAGGATAACCTTGTTTACAGAATAATATTCTCCTCCTTTGTCAAGGAAAGTCACTGTATGTTGCAGGGGGGAAAACCCAGCGGACAGCAGCTTTGTTTCTTCCTAAATCGGTACCATTTTTTTCCTTTATTGTTCATATCTATGAGTGATTTCTAGATGTTGTGGCTTACCCTTAAACAATCCGGGTTGCTACATGCTAAAAATGAATTAAAATACAAGACAGTTATACATGTACAAACAAATGTTAAGATGCACCATTTCTATGTATTTATATTTCTTAAAATAGGATAGGAAGTAGCAGCAACCGAGAACAAAGATACCGTCCATAGCTTCTGTAGAAAACTCCAGTCAGAACAGCGGAAGGGAAACAAAAACAGACTTCTGAATGTGAGCAGGGTTGTGAGGCAATATTGTCCTGAAAGTTAATCTACTGTATTTAAGGAGTTAGCTTAAATTGTAATTTTTGTCTTCAAAAATAGCCATTAGTTCTCAAGACACTTTCCTTCAAGAGACATCGCTCAGGAATTATTAAAAATAAAGCAAGCAAACAAAAAGACACGAGTTAGACACAAAGCTGCTTCCAGTAAATAAGGCCTAGTCTCTGTGTGTGTATCTAGAGGGCACTAACTCTAACCCTTTGTCTTTTTCAGGAACCACATTTATGGACTACTTTTCCAACTTGATTTCTATTTGGTCATCATACCCCTCAGTATTTTTTTCTTTCTTTTTTTTTTTTTAAGATTTTATTTATTTGACAGAGAGAAACACAGCCAGAGAGGGAAGGCAAGCAGGGGGAGTGAGAGAGGGAAAAGCAGGCTTCCTGCGGAGCACGGAGCCTGATGTGGGACTCCATCCCGGGTCTCTGTGATCATGACCTGAGCCGAAGGCAGTCGCACCACCAACTGAGCCACCCAGGCGCCCCACCCCTCAGTATTTTAAACAGATATAGATATTGAGTTATGCTCCAAATGGATATTAAACAGATTCTGAATTTTTTTTTAAGAGCATGTGGAGTTAGGCCAGTATTAGCAAGAAAACCCATGGTCATTATCCCTAGTCTTGGAGTTTCAGTGTACTTTACTGCATTTTTTATTTTATCTTATTTGTTAATTAATTAGTTAATTAATTAGCTAATTTATTTATTTATTTTTTTCCTTCTTAAGTTTGCCGATGGCCCTCCAGGAAAAAGCTTAAAAATAGAGCAGAAAAGTCTGGGTTTTGTTGTTTGTTTATTGTTGCTTGTTTGTTTTTTTCCAGTTGAGCAACAAGAGTAAACTTTAATTGTAATGAATTGCTAAACACTGTGCTCCAGTATTTCATTCCATCCTAAAGGATCTGAATTTGGATAAGTAGTCACTCTTTCTAACTACTATGAAGTATTTCTGTTAAGTTCTACAGTGTAACTGTGGCATTTCCCAAGAGATTAATGTTTCCTAAGAACACATTTAAAATGTGTTGCTTTATCAGAGGGAAAGAGGAGATTGTACAATAAATTTAGAGGTGTCCTCCTTGTACCTCCTAGAAATGATATTTGGAATCACAAGAATTTTTTCTCCATATTTCCTTTCTCTCCTTAGTTTTTAAATGCGTTTTAGCAGGGTAGTATGCAGGCAGAGCATATGAGCTCTTATGCATCAGTCACTCAGCTATGCACCTCATATACGTTATTCTATTTTTACAAAACACCACAAGGTAGAAACTTAGTTTTTCTGTTTCCTAGTGGAAGACACTGAATGAAGGCCACCGATTTGGCCAAGAATTCAAATCCGGCCTGGTTGCCAGGATCCCAGTTTTGGACTTCCATGTAGGTGCGCTTCTTATTGCATATTTTATTTCCAGCATAATAAACAAGAAAGGTTTTGGAGATTCTTTTCCCTAAGGCCCTAGGAGATTAGCCCAAGGGCCCATTTATGACTATAAAGGCAACTGATAGAATTCAGTTACTCCCACAACAAGTAGCTGGAGAGTGACTAGCTGCCTTCTTCTCTAGTTGTCTTCTGGTCAGCCACTCCCAGTTAGTTATGAAAATACCTCACTGAGAACAGTGACCCAACAGGCAAAGATTTATTCAGAAATTAGATGAATATATTAAATGGTTTTTAGAATAATAGACCAAATAAATTGAGAACCACGTCAGTCATAGAGAAGGCAGCAAAATGTAGGATTATGTTAAAAAATCCTCATTTGAAGGAAGGTTTCAGAAAGTAGCTTCAGATAACCAGACATACTTTGAGGACTGAGATTTTAGGATTCAAAACCTAGCTTCAGAAATCCAGTTGGTGTCCCCAGGGAAAAGGCATTAAGCTATTTTGTGGGAGGCAATTTGAGACGTGCTGGCTTGGTTCTACTTGTCAACCTCACCACTGAACGTCTGTTTCAGGTGCTTCAGTCAATTGAGAACTTGCCCCATGTAAAAAATACTTCATAAACATCTTATCCTCCAAGAGTGGAGTTGCTCTTAGAATATTTTGCACATCCTAAAAAGATGGATGGAGTTTGAGTAGATTATGCCTTGAGAACACTGTATTTTAATTTTAATTTCACTGAATCGGATTCAATTTAGCAAAACAATGTGGGCTGAAAATCATTACAGTAAACTCCCAGATTTAGTGAACAGATAACCTCTCCAGTCAATAAAGCGGGTCTTAACTATAAATCTTGTGCTTGTAATAAGAGAACTATAGTAAATTCACAGGGCTCTGTAGCTATGGCAACTGCAGATTTCAGTCAATACCCTTTGATCTTCAACATTAGATAGTCATGTCTGATTGCCGCACACAATCCTCTTCCCAAAAGAGGTCAATATGTTCTTGCTGAAATACTTCAAAGTATTCTGGTCTTTGGAAATGCCTAGGGGTTTTTATATTAGTTACTCCCATTTTTGATCAGTATTCCTACTTGAAAAGTTATGTGATGCTTACACAAACACACAAACACAAGCCTACCTAGAAAATATAACTTGTGCGTATGTACATATTCTTTGTGGAGGATGAACATCATTGAATATTTATGTATATAAATCCATTTGCAATATATACAGACATATGATGCATTAATATGTGTTTTATATAAATGCAACCACACCTGAAAATAAAAAGCCCAAGAAAATATTAGTAGTAGGTATTTTTTTAATAATGAAAACATGTTTTAAATAATGATCTTGAAATGATTGGAGGCAGTTTCAGTACTATTGTCATTATTATTATTAATTTAAATTGATTTTTTAAAATTTTTTATTTGAATTTTATTTAAATAAGTCTACTTAAAAATAATAATTTAAAAGGGGCGATTTAAGAATGTGTGTTAATGTACTTATTAATCATCCCATTTTTAGCTAAATATTCAATGGACATTTTATTGAAATTACGCTTTATGTGAGGTACTTCTAAGTCCTCCGGGGAATAAAATAGCAAACAAAATATAGCTTCTAGTGTCAAGAAACATATACTAGCCATTTAGGGCACACTAGGCCCCATTAAAAGAACACATACAAGAACAAGTATATTAAGAAGTACAAATTAATGCTCTGAGTTCTCAGGAAGTAGAGGTTCTTTTTGTAGCAGAGATCAGAGGAAAGCTTGCTCACAGAGGAAGTGGCATCAGTTCTGAGCCACAGTGTATGAAGAATCGCAACAATATGAATGTGGATAAGGATGATTTCAATGGAGGGACTAGTGTGCATAAAGGTGTGGAGGTAGAAAGACAGCCACTGGGTAAGTGTGTAACCTCCAACAGTGCAGAGTAGGCATCTAATGAGGGAATCTTGGCCAATCAAATCACCTGAAAGAATACTTTAGGAAAGAAGAACTTTAGATTTATAGGAATGCCATCACAAAAATAAAAAGATTAAAATCAAACATGCTATGTGCTAATTCTATTAGGATTCTAAAAAATTCTAAAAAATACTTGTCATCCTGAAATACCAAAATGTTCTCATAAGTATTATGATAGAAAAACAATTGAGTTTTGCCTGTTTTTGGAAATAATTTTTAGTAGTGGTGCTTTAGAACTCTGTTTCTTTCCCTTTCTTTCTTTCTTTCTTTCTTTCTTTCTTTCTTTCTTTCTTTCTTTCTTTCTCTCTCTCTCTCTCTCTCTCCCTTTCTTCTTCTTCTTCTTCTTCTTCTTCTTCTTCTTCTTCTTCTTCTTCTTCTTCTTCTTCAACAACAACAACAACAACAATAACAACATGATGTTTGAATGGAAACTTAAATGAGATGAGGAAGCTGGGTCTATGGCCATCTGGGGAAGGAACATTCCAGGAGGCCTGAGCCTGGAGCGTCCCTGGTGTGTTCAGGGAGGCCAGGGTAGCTAGAACAGAGAGAGTGAGGGAAGAGCAGTTAGAAGTAAGGGGAAGGCAGGACTTGCCAGTTGAGTTAGGCAATTATAAAGTCTTTTTGGCTTTTACTCAAAAAGAGATGCCAAGCTGTCAGAGGATATTGAAAAGAGTGCTATGAGCCGGCTTGTGTTTTAACAGGATCAATTTGGCTACTGTGTTGATAAGCAGGGAGACCAGTTAGGATGCCACTGTACAAAGCCAGGTGAGAGGTGGTATGAATCAGGGCAGTACTAGAGGAGGATGTGAGATGTGCTTGCAGAAATTCTGAATATATTTAAAAAGAAGAACTGACCAGATTTGCTGTTGAATTCGTGAAGGAGTGTGAAAAAAAAAAAAAAAAAACATTCAAGGATAACACCAAGGTGTTTGGCCAGAACAAGTGGAAGGAGGACGTTATCAATAACTGCGAGGCTCCAGTGAGGAAGAGTGTACGTGAGGATATTAGCAGAGGCAATGATAACTTCACTTTTTTTTTTTTAATTTCAAGTTTGTAATTAAATTACTAGTTAGTTAATAAACGCTAAAATTGGTTTCAGATGTAGAATTTAGTGATTCAGCATTTACATATAACACCCAGTACTCATTACTCATCACAAGTGCTCTCCTTAATGCCCATCACCCACTGGGCTCAGCCCCCACTTACCTCCCCTCCAACAACCCACAGTTTGTTTCAAGATCTTAAGAGTCTATTATGGTTTGCTTCCCTCTCTCTTTCCTTCCCCCCCCCTTACCCTATGTTCATCTGTATTGTTTTTTAAATTCCACATTTTGAATATGTTAAGTTTGGGGTACCTGGTAGTGGGGTTGGCCAGTGAGCCACTGGATGTAGGAGTTGCATGTGGTCCCTAGATTCAGCAAATGAATGTCACTGGTGACCTTGACTAGATCTATGTTAAGAGTGGTATGGTCTGATTAGGGGGAGTGTGACCTTTGTGAAGTTCAAAAGTACTAGTTTAATATCTGCCTATTATTGAAACATAGGCAGAAAAAACCATCTTAGGACATTTTGGTAGAATATGGTACCCAAATGAAGGGAGGGTCACATCCAACTCTGCCCTATCGGAGTTGGACTTTAGCTGGAGCTTCTGCATTTTATTTTTTGTTTTACCTTTTTAGGGAGTTAGAGAGAGAGAGAGAGAGAGGGAGGGAGAGAGAGAGAGAGAGAGAGAGGGAGAGAGATGGGGTGAGGGGCAGAGGGAGAGGGAGAGGGAGAAAGAGAATCGCAAGCAGGCTCTACTCAGCATGGATAGAGCCCAACATGGGGCTAGAGCTCATGACCCTGAGATCATGACCTGCACTGAGATCAAGAGTCAGATGCTTAACTGACTGCCCCTGGAGCTCTGCCTTTTAAAAGTCACCTTAGCAAACCAGAGCTGATCAGCCTGATAAATGACCCACCACAATGGCTTATAAGGAATGGGAAAGAATTGGTATTTTCAGGCTGGAAAGGAGTAAATGGTCTTAGGTATCTAAGATCCCAATAGGCTTTGAAAAAGAGCAAGTCTTCTCCAGAGGGCAAAACTCAAATGAAAGGGGAGGGGAGGAGGTAATAAGATATAGAATTTCTTAAAATTTTGTTTAATTTTTTTAGAATTTTTTGTTTTTAGAAGAACTGTAAGAAGGAATCTTGGCCTGGCAGAAGCTGGGATTTCTGGTGATGAATCCAAACAATTCTGTTGCTGAATATTCAATTATACTCATCTGTTTAAGCCTGTCTAAAACCAGGATTCAGGCATATTTTAAAATATTACTGATAGAAGTGGCTCTGTGGAAGTCGTATTGCAGGAAAAGACAAAGTTGGCCCCTTGAGAGAAGAGCACGTTAAAAAAAAGTGTGGCCCAGGTGCAGTAACTGGTTCTGCGTGCTGGAAGGCAATGACAAGTCTAGCTTCTCCACTGGTGGTTAATCTTGTATTTTGTCCTGATGCACCATTCTGGCTATTTGTGCATGCCTTAAGGGAAAAGGGAATGTGTGTGTGAATCAAAAGAACCATTTTGCCCTAACGTTTCTGTGTCTAAGCAATCTTGCCATAAGTTCTCTGAGAGACCCAGAATAATACAGAAACGTGTTCTCTGTAAGCAAGCAGATGTTTCTAGGCTGGGCTTCTAGGGAAGACATCCAGTTTCAGTGGTGACCGAGAGAGGGCAGAGTTTGAGGTTGGAGTAGAGTCTTGGTAGAAATGCCAGGAATTGCTATGGAAACATCCCAGGTAGGCTGGGTAGAGTGGTGAGCAAGGACCACAGCACATAGTCTCAGAGGAATTTTCTGGGAAAACTGGACTTCCTGCAGTTGTGCAGGGAACAGATTGGAACCACTGAGGCTTAGCTATCAGTAGAGGAACTACATTTAGTGTCCCTGGCTGGCATAATTTCCGTTCAGAGAAGTAGACAGCTTTAAATATAATGAGCCCACCATTATAAGTAGTATTTAAGGCTCTACATCTGGGTTCATGCACCAGAAAGAGTGCATTTGTATATACTTTGTAAATTGTAAAACATACTGTGCAATGTAAAGATACTATTATTGCTGTGTGTATTCTGAGGGAAGTATCACTGCAGAAATGAATGATTACTTTCATAGTCTCCTTTTCAACTCAACGAATCTGTGAATCCATCAAAATAAAGTAGAGAATTTTAACAAGCAAAAAATTATGTCATGCATGCAGATTCAGCAACTGGTCATAGCTTAAGAATAAGCAGATTGATTGCTCTATTTTAAGCAGAAGGTTTTATAGCTCTGTTATATCTGCAGGTCATTAATAAATGATCTCAAAGAATCCATGGAAAATTACCTTTTGATACAATCTTAGGCTGCAAAGGTAAGGAAGCTGGGGAAAGAGAAATCAGAAGAAAGAGAGAAATTAATCTACCTGCTTAGGAGCAGACACACCTTAGTCAAATCCCTGTGCTGCCCCACTTGACATCTTGACCCCAGAGAGTAATGAAGTAGGTCTCAAGCATTCTTGAGAAAATCTGCTCTATAGGTGACTTTATATTACTCAGTGCACAGAAGCTTGTATTTAAATGCTAACATCCACACGAAGACTTTCAAAAGAAAACACATTAATTCAAATAGACTTTAAAAACTTCCTTCAGTTGATGAACATCAGACCAGGTGACAGAGTTGAGTCAGGGTTGAACTTCTACAGGTTAAGGAGGTGAGGAGAATATGGATCTTTGTGGTTTGGCTCAGGTAGCAATTTTATCTTTAATAGCCGTGAAACTTGCTGTTAGAGATTGTTCTCGTTTTCATGTTTATGGCTCAGGATTGTTGGTGCCATCCTGTCTGATAACAGTCAGAGTTGTAATTCCCAAGAGCTGTGTTTTTGCTAGCCTGGTGGTTTTTTGGTTGGTCAAGGTTCAGGGGGTAGGTGAGGTAGCACAAAAAAAAAAAAAAAAGTATGGGTGGGAGAGAGAAAAACGGGAGGTAAAGCCACAATTGAAGGCAAAGGGGAAATTGAGACTCCTCTAGCATGTCTCTTTTCATTTTTTTTTCCAAGATACACTATGATTTATATTTTCTGTGAATGTTGAATAAGGAAGCACACATATGCAGGCTTCTGTGTAGTTTTCATAGAGATGGAATAAAACTCACAGTGATATTACTGGACATTTGATTTAGATTTCTTACTGTTCTATTGAAAATGTTCTTCTGGATCAAATGTCTTAAGGCCAGTAGAAAGTACCACATCAAATTTCTTTCCTTTTTCTCCTTAGTTTTAATGAAAACAAAAATTTTTTATATTGGATTAAAATCTTTACTACATGGCCTTCCTCTTTGATTTTTAATACAGTTTATTAATTGCTCAGATATTCCTATTTTCATGCATTCTCTTGAGTTAAGATAAAAATGGTTTCTTCCACTGCAAATGCAGAGACACTTGAAGGGGGGACCGCACATGAGGTTCCTAGCAGTCATAACACCTTGCTAAAAATGTGCTCACCAAACTGCTCTCTTTTAAAATAGGAAATGTTTAGTATTATCTGGCCGCTGGCTATGTGGATCTGCCTTATTTAGGTGAAGGCAGAGGAACGGGGAGGAAAAGAGCTGTAGCAAAATAGGAGAATAGGCGGTCAATGCTGCAAAAGGATGATAAAAAAGGAGCAGAAAGAGAAAGGTCATTTGCAACACTGTCTGCTTACCTCACAGGTTGGCCTACAATTTGAACTTCATTACATACTATGCTGACAAAAATCCCCACAGATGCTTTTCCTAAATCTCGGTAACATTAACTACCCTTGCTGACCATATGTCTCTGGAGCTTAAGGAATTGTCCTGCTTTGATAGCTGGGAAAAATCACAACTCCATCTCTCAGAGGGACACCTGATTTATTACCACCGGGCAGTGGTTGAAGCTTCAGTCATGACCAGGATCATAAACATTTGTTGTTGTTGTTGTTGTTGTTGTTGTTGTTGTTGTTGTTATTGTTGTATTTCAGACTTGTTCATACTCTTTGAATGTGGCTGCAGTCTGATTCTACAACCATCTGTTAAGCGCCTTCTTGAGCTCTGTAGGCACGGTGCCAGGTACCAGAGGAACAAATGTGAGTGATCTAGACCATGTCACCTCCTTATGGAATAATATCTGGACACATAGGAGTGTCACATACTGATTGCAGATTGTGGAAAGATCCTTCCCACTCTGGGAGCTGGGTTCACTGTCGATCAGCTATTGATCATGGAGCTCTTGGATAATGTACATTTTCTTTGCATGGCAGCGTTATGGTCCAAGGAGTGAGACCACAGGACTTTTTAGTTCACACCAAGAAAATTGATTCGTAGGATGTGACAAGTGGTACCCAGATTTGGCATCTCTCAGAAATGCAAATGCAGAGGATTTTGGTTCAAATATCCTCCTTGAACTCTCTGGGTTGACTGAGTCCCCAAAGCCTCCCCTCTATGAAGATGTCCTAAGACAGTTTGAATTCGCCATGACTATCCTAAAACTCATGTTTTCTTTTACCTTCTGCCTATATTAGCCAAAAGGTTTGATGAACATTTCTCTGCTCCTATGTAGTATCATTGGAAACGTAAATAACTGGGGACAGAGAGACTTAAATACCTGGGCTTTAACTTTCAGGCACACTCTTGAAAAGTAAGCCCTTGAATACACATCTGCTCTCCCTCCCTGCACACATGCTACATTGTTTCTCATTTTTATCTTACTGCTGGCCTCAACTTGTTGCTATGATTCTTGAGATACTATGCTTAAATCAAACTGGGCGGTGGGTATGTAATGTAATCATTATTTAAAAAGTATTCATAACCACTTTCACCTTCTGGGTGGAGGGCTTTGGCTTCATTCGTAACAGAAGTTAAATTTATACTGTTTCTTTTCTCTTATGATGACGGGTGGAGGGGGGAGAAAAAATGTAACACAGATGTTCACTGGGGTCACCTTATTCCTCAGCATCAGGATAGGATAGGGTCAGGTCAAACTCTGCAACTATGTTTTATGGCAAGTCCAATGCCCTCAGGATTTGTGTGAATATATTTGTGCTAGTCACTTCTGACTCCAGTTTCCTGCTTTTGTTGAATTCTCATTACTCTGAGTCTTGAGGCTACTTTGTCCCTGCCCTGGCTTCAAGTCAGATGTGGGAGCATTTCCTTCTCTATTTTATGTCCTGCTTGTCCGCCTACTGCCCACCAGCGACAGCTGTGAATACAAAAATTCAGAGGTTCAGGGTTACATAGTATAGGGAAGGGGCATATGCAACACAGATAACTTGAAATTGGATATTTAATTTTTCTGTCCTCTTAAAGTTCCTTGGTCGTTGTTTCCAAATCAGGCTCTGACCTCTGACTTCTCTCTGTGTAACCCTTTCTTTACCTCACCTTCTATCCTAACAGCACAAATAATCATTTCACTTTCACATGCAGAAGAATGCAACTCTCCTGAAACTAGAATATATTTTCTCTTGGTACATATTCTGCGTACACTTGAAAAGAGTGCATATTCTGATGTCGAATGGAGTGCTTTATAATGTCAGTTAGATCAAGTTTAATAGTGTTGTTCAAACCTTCTATGTCCTTACTGTTTTTCTGTTTACTTGTTCTATCAGTGATTGAAGAGGAGTGGTAAGATGTCTAACTAAAATGTTGGATTTGTTTCTTTTTGTGGTTCTATCAGTTTTTGCCTCATGTACTTTTTTTTTTAAAGATTTTATTTATTTGACAGAAAGAAACACAGCCAGAGAGGGAACACAAGCAGGGGGAGTGAGGGAGGGAGAAGCAGGCTTCCCGCCGAGCAGGGAGCCCGATGTGGGACTCGATCCCGTGTCTCCGGGATCATGACCTGAGCCGAAGGCAGTCGCTCAACCAACTGAGCCACCCAGGTGCCCCTGCCTCATGTATTTTGATGCTCTGCTTTTAGGTGTACAAATGTTTAACCTCCTTATCTCCTCTTGATTAATTAGCCCCTTTATCATTATGAAATGACTTTTTCTTTAGCCCTGCTAAATTCTTTTGCTCTAAAATCCTATCTTGTCTAATTCTAATATTGTCATTCTGTCTTTCTTTTGATTAGTGTAAGCATGGTATTTTTAAAACCTCAAACTCCATCACTGTTGACACCCCTTCCCTACCAGAGGGACACATTTCTTATAATCCACAAACCTAGACTAACAGATCATTATCACCAATGTCCCTAGTTTATCTTAGAGTTCGCTCCTTGTGTTGTACATTGTGTGAGTCTTGACAGGTCTATAAGGTCAAATATCCACCACTGTAATATACAGAATAGGTTTGCTGCCCTAAAGATCTGCTCTGCCTGTTTGTCCTTCTCTCCCACATAGCCCCTGGCAACCACTGATCTTTTCATAGTCTCCATGGTTTTGCCTTTTCCAGAATGTCACAGAGTTGGTATCATGCAATATGTAGCTTTTCTAGTTTGAATTTTTTAGTTAGTAATAGGTGCATTTAAGGTTCCTCTGTGTCTTTTCATGGCTTGATAGCTCCTTTATTTTTAGGGTTGAATAATATTCCATTGTCTGGGTGTATCACAATTATTCATTTACCTACTGAAGGATAGCCCAGTTGCTTTAAAGTGTTGGCAATTATGAATAAAACCCTCTAAATCTGTGTGCAGGTTTTCGTGCAGGCATGAGTTTAACTGTTGGATCATATGGTAAGAATATGCTTAGTTTTGTAAGAAATTGCCAAACGGTCAGTACCCTTTTGCATTTCTACCTACAATGAATGAGAATACCTTTCATAACATGGTCATAAGGGTTAACTTGCTTCAAGTTAACACACTCCTTGCTTGCTGACTTAAGGCCCTTGATCTGGAACAGAACTAATTTACTTTCTTTGAGATTTGTGGACAACTGGTCTTAGGAAATGAAGGACCAGATCATTCTTAGGTCACAGAGGCCAGCAGGTCTGTTTGAAGCCCCTTTAGCATTCTGATTAGCCCGGCAACCTCTTAGCAAAATGTTTTTCTTTTTTAAAGTCACACAAGTGACTTTCCTGACTCCCTTTGTGCCTGTATAGAACTTGCCCTCCTTTGCAACAAGAGCAGGACACTCTTGCACAGCCCTTGGGTACCAAGGAACTAGAACTTCTTGCACAACCTCTAAGCACTGAGATAAACTGGAACTGGCATCATCAAGTCCACATGGAATCAAGAAATGTCACAGACCATTGCACCCCTTAACTGATTAAACCTCTTTAAAAATCTCTGCACCAGGCAGAAACCTCAGAGTTGGCTTTTGGACAAGAGTCTGTCTCCTCTGCAGGTGGCTAGCCTCCTGAATAAAGCTCCTATTCCATTCCAGTCAAAACCCATCTCTTGAGGACTGGCTTTCCAAGTGACAGGCAGCCAAGTTGGGTTTGGGTAACACTATCGCTCCACATCCTCGTTAGCATTTGGTGTTGTCAGTGTTTTGGATTGCTGCCATTTTAATAGGTATGTGGTGGTAGTTCAGTGTTGTTTAAATTTGCATTTTCCTAATGCCATATTATGTTGAGCATCTTTTCATATGTTTATTTGCCATCTGCATATTTCTTCGGTGAGGTATCTGTTCAGTCTTTTGCTCATTTTTTAATCAGGTTGTTCATTTTCTTATTGTTGAGTTTTAAATATTCTTTGTATATTTTAGATAATAATCCTTAATCAGATATGTCTTTTGCAAATATTTTCTCCAAGTCTGTGGCTTGTTTTCTCATTCTCTTGACCTTATCTTTTGCAGAGCAGAGAGTTTGAATTTTAATAAAGTCCAGCTTTCAACCATTTTTTTCATTGATGGCAATACAGTATGTAAGAGAAAGAATGTCATATTCGTATTTATATCTTCTACTATTGGCACAGTTGACTGGCACATTTTAGGCACTGAGTATTGAATGAGTGAGTGAATGCCCTGTTTAAATAATTACCTTTTCTTTTTTTTTTTTAAGATTTTATTTATTTGACAGAGAGAAGCACAGCGAGAGAGGGAACACAAGCAGGGGGAATGACAGAGGGAGAAGCAGGCTTCCCGCCGAGCAGGGAGCCGGATGTGGGGCTTGGTCCCGAGTCTCCGTAATCATGACCTGAGATGAAGGCAGTTGCTTAACCAACTGAGCCACCCCTGCGGCCCTCTTTTTTTTTTTTTTTTAAGATTTTATTTATTTATTTGACAGAGAGAGAGATCACAGGTAGGCAGAGAGGCAGACAGAGAGAGAGAGGAGGAAGCAAGCTCCCCGTTGAGCCAAGACCCTGATGCGGGTCTCTATCCCAGGACCCTGAGATCATGACCTGAGCTGAAGGCAGAGGCTTAACCCACTGAGCCACCCAGGTGCCCCTAAATAATTATCTTTTCAAAACAGGATCACCTATATTGTTATATTAATAAAAGAACTTGTTGGATTTAACAAGCAAAAAGAGTAATAACAAGTGATTGGGTATTTGCGTATCAAGCTGATTCAACTCTGACATTTGTACATCTTGCTCTCTACTTTCTTCCATGAGTTACTCTAGAATGTTTATTATGTTTACTGGTTGTCCCTGCTTCAGATGTGAAAAAAACTTTCTGTTACACACAGGAAACCTCTAATCTTCCACTGTGATTGAATCCTGGGGATTTGTCTGTTGTTGAGAAATCATCTCACTTTCTATAACCCCAAAACTACACCTAGATATCAAAGTTGCACACTATAGTCAAATGTCATTCTCTTATTAACTAAAGTCTAGTCTCCCCTTAAGCATCAAAACTCTTGACAATTTATCAGAAATGTTGTCTTTATGAAATTTAGGGTATTCGATGGTTAATTTCTGAATTAAATCCTAAGTTATGCCAAATATATTCTGATTGAGCCTTAAACCTGAGTATGAATATAATACAGAGATAATGAAAATATTCTGCAAAATAAAAGTGTTATAAGATAGCAGTTATGACACATTTATGTAAATGTTTCTCAAATGTTTAAATATTCTGTTCAGCCATGTCTTGAATATAAAATAAACTAAATAGAAATTGCCTTAGAGAACCAAGACTCATGGCTTTTTGATATATATAGGGCAAAATAATTTACTTTGGACCCCATTAATTAGAGCTTTAAAAATAGTAAGGGAGCATAGGACCATAAATTACTTTGTCTTCAAGCCTTTTCTCAACACGAAATGCAAATTGCAATCTACTTGAGGCCACAAAATTACTATAACATATGATACTTAAAAATTTCAGTCTGTATATTATGAAAATTTATTAATAAGCAACAACAGCTCTTTCTACACTACAATTCCTTAAGGATATTCAATAATTTATACTTTTGTTCATTCACCTGTTTGAAGTGACTTTTCTCCCAGTTAACTTGATTTTGAGGTTAAATATATTAATTTGTTTATGTGAACTTACTTTTTACAGTGTTATCCAAACGTAGGTTTTGACACTATTTATTGTCACTAAAAGAATAAAGGATATAAATGTATCTTTTTCTTTATTGAGCACTTTCTGCATCTTAGGTGTTATAGAATGTGTTGGGGGCACATGATACAAAGATGAATTAGAGGGTCTGAATTTTTTTTTAAGATTTTATTTATTTGTCAGAGAGAGAGAGAACAAGCAGAGGGAGGGGCACAGGGAGAAGCAGACTCCCTGCTGAGCAAGGAGCCCAGTGTGGGACTCAATCTCAGGACCCTGGGATCATGACCTGAGCCAAAGGCAGATGCTTACCTGACTGAGGCACCCAGGTGTCCCAAGGGTCTGATTTTTTTAACAATTTATTTGAGAGAGAGTGTGCGTGTGACTGGGGGAGGGGCAGAGGGGAAGAGAGAGAGAGAGAGAATCCCATGTAGGCTCATACTGAGTGTGGTGTACCGTGCGGGACTGGACCCCACCACCCTGAGATCATGACCAGAGCTGAATTCAAGAGTCGGTCACTTAACTGATGGAGTCACCTAGGTGCCCCTAGAGGGTCTGATTTTTATTCTCTGTCTTCAAGTAGTTAATAATCTGCAAGCTAAAACAGTTCTACACAAATAACTGTGATGCTAGGTGGAAGTTAAGAAGTTCTGAATAACACAAAGAGATCATCTGAGGGTCAATTAACAAGTACTCTATTTGAAATCATGAACAGTCTTTAAAGAGATACATTATTACTTATGAATGGGTTTTATTTTTTTATTTTATTTTTTTTTAAAGATTTTATTTATTTGACAGAAAGAAACACAGCCAGAGAGGGAACACAAGCAGGGAGAGTGAGAGAGGGAGAAGCAGGCTTCCCGCCGAGCAGGGAGCCTGATGTGGGACTTGATCCGGGGTTGCCGGGATCATGACATGACCTGAGCCGAAGGCAGTTGCTTAACCAACTGAGCCACCCAGGCACCCCGGATGGGTTTTATTTTTAAGGGAGAACATTCATTATTAGAAAACAAACTGCATAAGCAAGATTTGTAAACAATGGGTCATAACTATTAACCATTTTAACTCTATTAAAATATCTTTCAAATTATTTTCATATAATATTAGTATATTTAAACTTTTGGTGACTGTATAATCATCAGAGGCTAGTGCTACCATTGGAGGCTAGTGCACTATAGAAGGTTGCTTACTCCACACTAAATGGCCACAGACTGGTTTGCTTTAGAGCTCTGATTTCTGCTTTCTAAAACCTTTTTTTCTTTCACATTCTTTTTTATCAGTCATCACAGCTTGATGCCATTAATGTGCATGTCTCAAAATGAGGTCCTGTCTGCAGCCAGCTTATTACTTCTAATTTACTTTTAGGCAGTAAACCAGTTAACCGAGCTTGTTAGAAATTTCTAAAATAAGAGTTAATTAAATCTGACTAGGACTTTCCTAGGAATGAAATGTATGAGCGCTAATGGATGTATTTCTTGGTAGTTAATATATAATGGGTTACTAATAATTTATTTGCATTTTTACTTAGGGTTTCATATTTAGCTTTAGACATAAACCCCAAATTATAGCTTTTCTATTCAATATTTTTAATGTCCATGGAAATATCTTTCATGGAAATATCTTTCATGGAAACCTAATAGCACACTTATATGTCTGTTACTTGATTAATTTTATTTTTCTATTTCAACAGATATGAACAATCTTAAGTCATTATATCGGTTCCAGTCAAAGCTGGTATTAATAACTCCACGTCTGTTATTTAAACGTTGCATGGAATATTATACCAGGTGTGGCAGGTTAAATATTAACAGCAATATGGGTTGAAAAATTCTCTCACTTCAAATTTATGAGGCTAAAAATGCCACGTAGAATTCTGCTAATTTTTCTTCTTAATCACATAATTGTAACTGCCATAATTAGTGAAAAGTCTAAATGAGAGCCATTTATTGAACATTGTTCTAAGTACAGATTTTTGTGTGTGTTGGAGAGGTGTTGAATTGTATGCATGACAAAGGTCCATCATAGAGTTTTCCCAACTAATAACTAAGAATTATTGCTTCTCCCAACTAATAGCAGAATGCTTATTCTGTTGGCAATGTCTACCAATTCATAGTGAGCAATTGTAGACTGATTTTTTGAATTTGAAAGTTCTCTGACTTTGATGAATTTTGATGTCTAAGTACATGTTTTGAAAGTTGAATTACCAAAATAAATTTCTATTGACATGGTGAGATCCTCTGCTCTGCCCAACTATAATACAGTAATTCTCAGGGTTTGGGCCTCAGCATTTAAATAATATCTCAACTTTTCTTAGATGATCTCACCAATTAATACTTCGCTTCAGTTACCAATTGTCTGGTGAGGACTTAAAATCCTACCTTACCCTTTGGAATTTCAGACCCATTACACAGCTACCTTTTGGGCATGTATATATGTGTGTATTTCAAATTCAGTATATTGATAATTAAACTCCTAATGTTTTCATGCCAAGTGTTGCACCTACATTGGTATTCCAGCCAATTAGAATCCAGGTCCCAAATCTGAAATCCTTTTTTACTGATCTTTTCACACTGAGCAAATACCAAGAGCTGATTACTAAAGTTCAATAAATATTTGAAAATTTGTCTACTGCTCTCTATTCCATTTGCTGAAGCCTTAGTACAAGACATTTCCTTTAATTTGAATATTATCACAGCTTCCTGTTCTCTTCATTTTGAGACTTTTTTTTTCTTATTTATTTTTTTAAAGGTTTTATATATTTATTGGACATAGAGAAACACAGCTAGAGAGGGAACACAAGCAGGGAGAGTGAGAGAGGGAGAAACAGGCTTCCCTCCAGGAAGCCAAATGCGGGACACTAATCCTGGGACTCCAGGATCATGACCTGAGCTGAAGGCAGATGCTTAATTGACTGAGCCACCCAGGTGTCCCTGAGACTTTTCTTTTTGTAATAAAACTTTTTCACCTGATATTTTTTTCTACTTTTAAGGTCTTTTAAAACTTTTTGAAGATAAATTGACAGAAAATACAGGTTTGGAGTATACAGCTTTATAAATTTTGACATATTTATACTCCTGTGAAACCATCTCTATAATCAAGAAAGTAGGGCACCTGGGTGGCTCAGTGGGTTAAAGCCTCTGCCTTCGGCTCAGATCATGATCTCAGGGTCCTGGGATCAAGGCCTGCATTAGGCTCTCTTCTTGGCAGGGAGCCTGCTTCCTCCTCTCTCTCTGCCTGCCTCTCTGCCTACCTGTGATCTTTCTCTCTATCAAATAAATAAAATCTTAAAAAAAAAAGTAAGTAAATATATTCATTATCCACAAAAGTTTTCTTGAGTTCCTTCTTAATCCCTCCCTTCTGCTCCATCTACCTCACCAGGCCACCACTGATCTGCCTAGGTCATTATAGATTAGTTTACATGTTCTAGAATTTTATATACATGAAATCATACACTATATATGCTCTGGATTCTTTTTCACTCCTAGTTATTTTGAGATTCATTTATGTTGTGTCAGTAACTTGTTCTTTTTTTTGTTGCTGAGCAATATTCCATTGTAAGGATATACTACAGTTTAGCTATTCACATATTGATGAACATTTTGGTTGTTTCTCGTTTTTATACTATCACCAGAAAAAAAGCTGCTATGAACATTCACGTACAAGTCTTGGGATATTTGTTTTCATCTCTCTTGGGTAAATACCTATTAATAGAATTACCGGGTCATAAGGTAAATGTATATTTAATTTGATACGAAACTGCCAAATTGTTTCTTAGCAGCCAATTCCTATTCCCACCAACACTTGGTATGGGAAGTTCTTTTAATTTTCGATATTAGTGTTATCACATTGTGGTTTTTTATTATTCTTTTTTAAAATTTTTATTTATTTATTTGACAGAGAGAGTGCACAAGCAGAGGGAGTGACAGGCAGAGGGAGAAGCAGACTACCGGCTGAGCAGGGAGTCCAGTGCAGGGATTATGACCTGAGCCAAAGGCAGGCGCTTAACCGACTGAGCCACCAAGGTGCCCTGCATTGTGGTTTTAGATTGCGTTTTCCTTAGTGGCTATTGTTGTTGAACACTTTTTCATGTGCTTGTCAGTGGTACACTCTTTGATGACGTGTCTCTAGATTTTTTTGCCCACTTTCTATTAGTTTTTTGTTTTGTTTTGTTTTTATTGAGTGCTGAATATTATTTATATATTCTAGATACAAATGCTTCAGCAGATATTTGATTTTCAAATATTTTTTTCTAATTTGGTACCCTGGGTTACCATTTCACTAACAGTTTCTCTGGAAGAGCAGAAGTCTGTTTTGGTGAGGCATATATGTGTGTGTGTGTATTTTCTTTTTAAGATTTTATTTATTTATTTGAGAGAGAGAGAATGACAGAGCGAGCATGAGATGGCGGAGGGTCAGAGGGAGAAGCAGACTCCCCGCTGAGCAGGGAGCCTGACATGGAACTCAGTCCTGGGACTCCAGGAGCATGACCTGAGCTGAAGGCAGTCACTTAACCAACTGAGCCACTCAGGCTCCTGTGTGTGTATATGTGTGTATGTGTGTGTGTTTTAATGAATCATGTTTTGTGTAGTATATAAGTACACTTTGCCTAACATAAAGTCACAAACCTTTTCTATGTCTTCTTGAAGGCTAATAGTTTTACTGTTGTAGTGAAATCTATAGTCTACTTTGACTTTATTTTTAAATATAATGCAAGCTATGGATTAAGTTCCTTTTTTATTTGCATATGAAGATCTAATTTTCCAACGCTATTCTTTGAAAACACTGTCTTGGTGACTCAGTCGTTAAGTGTCTGCCTTTGGCTCTGGTCATGATCCCCGAGACCCGGGATCGAGCCCCACAGTAGGCTCCCTGCTCAGCGGGAGGCCTGCTTCTCCCTCTCTCATTCCCCCTGCTTGTGTTCCCTCTCTCGCTGTGTTTCTTTCTGTCAAATAAATAAATAAACTCTTTTAAAAAAAAAAGAAAACACTGTCCTTTCTCCATTTCTCCTTTGTTCTTTGAACATTGTCAAAAATCAGTTTTCTCCAACATCATTTGTTGAAAAGACTATACTTTCTCCACTGAATTTCCTTTGAACCTTTGTTTTATATCAGTTGTCCATATCTGTGGTTATATTTCTGAACTCTATTCTGCTCTATCTTTATGCCAAGCCCAAACTGTTATTATTACTGTAGCTTTACAATAAGTCTTGAGGTCAGGTAGTATAGGTCCTGAAAATTTGTTCATCTTTTAGAGTTGCTTTGATTATACTAAGTCATTTGCATTTCCATATAAATTTTTGAATCAGCTTCTACAAAAAATACACTTTGGGATTTTGAATTGTGTTGGATCTATAGATCAATTTTCAGAGATTGCCATCTTAACAGTACTGAGTCTTCTGATCCATGAACACAATCTACCTCTCCATTTATGTAAATTTTCCCAGCATTGCTTTATGATTTTCATTGTAAAGGTCTTGCACATACTTTAATATATTTATCTGAAGTATTTCATATTTTTGATATTTTATAAATAGCATTTTTTTAAAGTTTCAACTTTTGAGTTTTTTAGTGTATAGAAATACAGTTGATTTTTTGAAATTTTGATTTCATATCATGCAAGCCTGCTACATTGATGTATTCATTCTAGTGGCTTCTTATGTAGGTCCACATATGACACTGACATTTCTAAATTAAAATAGCTTCTATTACTCTTTTCTAATCTGGATGCCCTTTATTTCTATTATCGTACTGCACTGGCTACAACCTCTAGTACAAAGTTGGATAGAAATAGGGAGAGCACACTTCCTTGCCTTGTTTATAATCTTAATGAGGAAGGTTTAACCTTTTATTACTATTTACGATATTAGCTGTAGATTTTTCGTTGATGCTCTTTATTAGATGAAGGAAGTTCTCTTTTATTTCTAAATTGCTAAGAATTTATATCAGAAATGTGTTGGACTTTGTCTATTGTTTTTGTTGCATCTATTGACATGACCATGTATTTTTTTTTTCTTTTTTGCTTATTAATATAGTAAATTTCATTGATTGTTTGAATGTTAAATCAGCTTTGAATTCCAGGGATAAACCTCACTCGGTCGTGATGTGTTATACATTTTATATATTACTGCATTCAGTTTACTAAAGTTTTTGTTACAGTTATTCATATTGATGTTCATGAGAGATACCGGTAGATAATTTTCTTTTCTTGAAATGTCTTTATGTGGTTTTGATATCAGAATACTATTGACTTTACAGAATGAATTGAAAAGTTGTTTCTTCTTCAGTTGTCTGGTAGAGTTTCTGCAGAACTGATATTATTTCTTTCTTATATGTTTGGTAGAATTCCTCAGGATAGATATCTGGGCCTAGAGCTTTGTTTGTAAGAAGATATTTACCTTTTTTTTTTTTTTTTTTTACTAGATGTAGGGTTCTTTAGGTTACCTAGTTCTTCTTCTCCTTTTTTTTTTACCTAGTTTTTCTTGAGTGAGCTTTGGTAATTTGTATCTTTCAAGGAATTTGTCCATGTCAACTATGTTGTTGAATTTATTAGGGTAAAGCTGTTCATAATAATCCCTTATTCTTTCAATATCTATATTATCTGTAGTGATGTCACTCCAGTTTGTGTCTCCTCTGTTTTCCTTGACCAATATAGGTGCGATTTATCAGTTGTTTGATCCTGTCAAAGAATCTCTTTTTGAGTTTATTGATTTTTCTCTATTATTTTTCTGTTTTCAACTTTACTGATTTTGGCTCCAGTCTTGATTTCCTTTTGTCTGCTTTCAGGATTGCTCTCCTCGCCTTGCCCCAACTCTAGCTTTATTGAGGTATACTGTCAAATAAAAATGGTATACTTTTAAGACATATATGTAGCAACATTTTGATATATGTATATATTATGAAATGATCAAGGTAATTAACATATCTATCACCTCTTATTTTTCTTGTGACAACACTTAAAGACCTATTCTTTTAGCAAATTTCAAGTACACATTACAGTATTATTAACTGTCATCACCAGGCTGTACATTAGATCTCCATAACTTATTTATCCCACATGACTGAAACTTTGTACTCTTTGTCCAACATCTCCCCATTTTCTCTACACTGAAGCCTTGGCAGCCACAATTCTACTCTCTATTTCTATGTGTTCAACTTTTTTAGATTTTATGTATAAGTGAGATCACAGCATTTCTTTTCTTCAGTTTCTGTGACTTATTTTTCCTTCTCTGAAAGATGTAAATATTTTTTCTATATCCCTTGCATTTTGAAATTTTACAATAGTGTAACTTAGTGTGGGTCTTTTTCAGCTCTTTTCCTGAGTATATAGTACTTTTAGTTGAGAAATGCATGTTCTTCAGTTCTGGGAAATGATATTGTATCTCTAATACAAATCTCTCTCTATTCCACAGTACTCTTTTTTTTTTTTTTTTTTTTTTTTTTTTTTTTTTTTTTTTGTCTTTCTCTCTCTTTTCAACTATATTCTTGTCTTTTATTTGGGACAGTTCTCTAGCTTTATCTTTAAACACTTTTATTCTTAATTCTCAGATTTTTTAATCTGATGTTCTCATACTGATCCATTTTTATAAGCTCTTATTCTTATTTCATGGGTGTAATAACATTTATCTTAGGATATAAATTATAGAATTCCATTTCAAAGTATTCTCTCATATTTCCTCCATTAATTCTGTTTTATCTTGTTCCTTTTTCCTTTTCTTATTTTTTCCCCCTTTGCCTTTCTGCCTTTTTTGCAGGAGGCTTCTGTCATATGCCTGGATGTGTAATTTTCTTGCTTTTCTGTTCATACGTAAGATTGAGGCAGTAAAAGTCATATGAAAGCTCTGTGTCATGAGTGTGTGTGTGTGTGTGTGTGTGTGTGTGTGTGTGTGTGAGAGTGTGTTGTGGAGAGAGATGATTGTCATTGAATTGGCTTTATGGTAGGGTGATTAAAGGAAATTTGACCAGTTGATTGGAAAGTCCTAACCATCGATGTCTACATTTCTTTTCTCTAGACTAGCTAATTTTTTCCAGAAAGAAGTCAGTATTCTGTGATTAAAAGAGAGTTCTCATCTCTTTAGGATGTAGAATTTCACTGATTTTTTTTTTCTAAATGGATCTTATGTCCACCCTTTACTAAATCTTGTGGTGTTGATGGTAAAGCTTTCCCACTTCCATTTCTTACAGAATAAATGGCTCCTCTTCCTCCAGGTTGGGCACAGAGTTGCCTAGTTATGTGAGCTGGAGTGGAGATTTGAGATCTAGTTACTCCTCATAAAAGCTTGAACTCAATCCTCCTATTTTAAGTCATGTCATGCCATGTGTGGTCAGTGCAGTGGCATGGGAGGTCTCTCCCAGGGGCAGATCTGTCTTCTGACAACTTAAATAATTTCACAGGTAATTGCTTGCAACCATGAAATACCCTTTTCACCTTTGTGTGTGGAGCTCAGGTTGTTCAAAACGTCCAGGTTAATTAACATGAACTCTGTTTTTTAGGTGGGAAAGGTGGATGGTCCTAATTAGCCTTGCCCAGCTGATGAGTGCATTTGGTTACAGAGGTTGGGACTCTTGCTTGAGGATATTCTGCAGCTCAGCTGTAGAGTCTGATTTGAACACAGCCTCTTGAGACCCTGTAGCCTAGTTCCTCCCACCCTGTGCCCGCTGCTTGTTCTTTCTCTCTCTGTCTGTCTTAACTATATACAAAACTAAGTCTGTGAATGCTGGGAGAATCTTGAATCTTCAGTTGAAGAATCCATTTCATTTTCAACATTCACCAGTATTTGTCACAAAGACAGACAATTTTTTATTCTCTTCTCTATTGTCCTGTTAGCTTGACTCAAACAATTTCTTTTGAAACTGCTTAACTCCTCTTACACATTTGGGGGAGATGGGTGAATGATTTTTAAAAACATTTTCTGAATCTGTTTGCTTTTAGTTCTGGGTTTTTTTTTTTTTTTAAATCTGCTTTGGATCAATTTGCCATTGAATCTCAAATCTGAATCTCCAGTTGGGCTCACTAGCTGATTATCAATGGTTAGTTTGTCTGGTTTTTGTCACTGGGTATTTCCCCAATGGTTGGTTTGCACTAACATTTGTCCACAGGAAAAAAGTAACCATATGATTCTAAAGAAGTTTCCTTTACACATTGAGCTGATACCCGGATGGGGATTTCTCCCTCTTTGTCTAGGTGTTCTCCATTTCTTTAGAGTTGTGCTAAGTTGTGCCCTGGTTAGAATACTGCAGAGATTCTTAGGTGAGCTATTATATTGTTGAGCTTGTATTCTGTGGTTTATAATGTGTTTTGGGCCACATCAAAGGAAGAGAAGCCATATGGACTCTAACAGCTTAAACGAAAGGCAACAGCAATTGTCAGAAGAAGTTAACCCAAAGGCAGCATTGAAAGACAGGGGTCGGGTGAGGGGGCAGGAGATGCAAGCGTGGCTGAAGCAGGCAACAGTGGGAGTGCATTGGGTCATAGGATAATATTCTCTGGAGGAGAAAGATACTTTTAAGCCATTAGAAAGAAATGCAATAAATATTTTACAAGCCTGCCAAGAAAAGCAAGAGGTGGAGAGTTATTTATCATCCAGAGGCCTCCATATAGTTGATTTCTTCCTACGCTAGGAAAGGAAAAAAATCTTTTAGCTTATCTTTA